>JBAWJY010000064.1:0-210684 GCA_037356115.1 Neofusicoccum sp. Z2 | reverse complement strand
CGCCGTCGGCGGGCGGCTCAGCCATGGGCGGTCGCGGGGGCCGTGAGGGCGGCGCGCGGGCAGGCGGGCATGGAGCTGGGCGGCGTGGCGGCGGGGTGAGATGGAAGAGAGCGGTGCTGGGCGCGACACGCGAGGACCTAGGTAGGGCGGTAGGGCTGGCGTGGGTGGTGCCAAGGCCGCCGGGCGCTGCCTCAGCTGGGGGCCGGCGTCTGGGCTGGCGTCGTGCACCTCGCGCTGCCACGTCTGGCCCGACAATTCGCGCATCCGCTCGCGCTGCTCGTCCTCGCCGTCCTCGCCGTCCTCGCCGGCGCCCGCCTGCGCCCTCGCTCCCCACGACGCGCTGCGCCCCCGGCTCCCGTTGCGACCCTCATCTCCGCCCCTCACGCTCGCCGCCGCCCGCCGCCTCGTATCAGCGGCGCCCTCCAGCGAAACCCCCGACGCCGCCCACGCTCTCCCAGACACCCAGCCCAAGCCCGCGACCGCGACCACCCGAGCACCGCACGCCTGAGCCGCCCGCCCGCACGCCCGCCCGCCCGCACAATTGCGCCGCCCAGCTCGCGTCACATGCGCGCCCGCTGAGCTGCGTCTGGCTCTGCCGCCAGCTCAACACCGCGCCTCCCAGCGCCCGCCCAAGCTCGCTGCCCTGTCGCGCGACTCGGAAATACGGCGCTTGGATCCTCGCACCTCGATGCTGCGGCCTTCGTCCGGAACAGGTGCTCCCTCCCCCTATAGGAGCCTCGACGCGCGCTGCCTTTTCTCATGACCGGTTCATGAGCTAGACGCACCGCTGTACACCTAATACAACGACCCCCAATTGCGAGCGCGACCGTGGCGACGCCGCCCTGCCAAGTTTGCGCGCGCCCGACCGCCGCAGACGCGAGCCCAGCCGCCGCACAAAGAGCAGCTCTCCGCGCGAGCGCTGCCAGAACCACGCTCCTGCGCCACGCGCGCCGCTGGCTGCACCCTGGTCCCCCGCCCCAAGTCTTCCGGAAGGCTTGAGCCCGCCTCTCTCCCGCCCGCTAGAAGCCCGCAGCCATGCACAGTTCGCGCCAGCAGTACATACCGCCTCCCCCACCGCCCCAGCAGCCCGCCGCCTCCCATGGCATGACCCTTCCGCCGCCGCCGCCTCGCCCGGCAACGAGCGGCGCCCATGGCGGCTATTCGCTGCCCGGCCCGCCGCCGGGAGGTCCGCCAACCACTTACTGGAACAGGTCCAACTACCCGCCGCCGCCGCCAACCAGCGCGGCGCCGCACGCGACTTACAACCCCAATGCCTACAATACTTATCAGCAACAGCAACAGCAGGCAAACCACTTCAACCAGCTTCCCGCCGATGGCCAGCCGCTGACCTCGGCAACGTACATCCCGTTCGGTGAATCTTTTGGCCCTGGCGTGGGGATTCCGCCGCTCCACACCCCCACCGACTATTCGGGAAGCTATTACTACCCGTACAGCCAAGATCTGGGATCTACCGCGGAGATCGCTAGTTCGAGGGGGACCTCCAGCACCGCACTGACTACGCCGCCTGAGGAGCTTAGCCACTCAATCTATCAAAATGGATCAGCTTCCCGTGACTACCAGCAAGCGCCCCAAAACCGCCAGTCGCTGCGCAGCGAAGGCATTGCATCTGACGCACCTTTGTCGCCTTCTGACCCGGCGTTTCAATGGCCCTTGGACCGCGTGCTCATCTGGCTCGCTACGAATGGGTTTTCCAACGACTGGCAGGAGACGTTCAGGCAGCTGGATCTGCACGGATCTGCGTTTTTAGATCTGGGCAGAGGGCACGGGAACAAAGGAAACGTGGCGATGATGCATCAAACCATCTTCCCGAAGCTGGCTGAAATTAGCAAGGCGAGCGGCACGAACTGGGAGCTGTCTCGGGACCGTGACGAAGGCAAAAGGTTACGTCGCCTCGTCCGGACCATTGTGGATAATGGAGGCCTCCCAACCAGCGCAAGGCTACCCAACAGGCGCACCTCCAGGACGTTTGGACCATCCACCACCAGCGCTGGAACAGAGGGCACCATGGAGAACTCTCCGAATCTCGGCCATTCGGATGTATTTGGTTCGACACCGTCGACGGCTGGCGCCGACGGGGAGAGTCCCGGCAAGCACGGGCAGCTTGGGTTTCATTCTCCTGCGACAAGACGCTTCTCAGCCCAGCGCAATTTCACCGTGCCGTCACTGAGTCAGCCCGATCACGTGTCCGAAACATCGAACCGAAGTGCATACACCGAAAAAGTCCTGAGACAGCTGGGAGATGGCACATCATCTAAGAGACACAGTCCGAACACATCTGGTGATTACGGCGGTCAAAGATCGGCCAGCCCGCAGCACAGTCCAGGTCTGGGGGCTGCGCGTCTTGCGGCGATTCCGCCCCTGGTACACGCACCGTCCAGCACCAAGAGGTATTACCACCACGACCGAGCCAACTCTTCAGAATCAAACGTGTCTAACATAGCCGCCTATGGTTCAAATCCTCCCTCCGGCCCACCCTCAGGAAAGTCGGACGGAAGGCGCAACGGAATTGAGGGATCTCGCCCCGTGGACTCCACTGGTCGTCACTACAGCCAGGACCCTGAAAAAAGCGCTAAGGAGCATAAGGGCTTTCTCGCCAGCTTAAGACTCAACAGAGTGAAGAAAAAGGACGAAAACCATCCGTCGCCAGAGGAGTCCAGTATCGAATCCCCCACCAGTCCCGCAGGCATGCGTCACCAACCACCCAATGCGCCGTTCCTGAGGACGAGCTTGAATTCCAGTGACACGTCACTCAACGAAAGGCCGCCGTCCAGACGCTCCGCGCAAGCCGATTCGGACACCAATCACGTCACCACGCGTCCTCGGGCGGTGACGAGAGACTCGGAACCCAGAAGATTCTTCTTTGTCACTCCGGATGGCTGGAACTACAGACTCGTCGATATCACTGGCATCGAATCCGCTGCAAGGCTCCGCGAGCTCATATGCTGGAATCTCCAAATCCAAAACTCCAAGGAAGTCTCACTACACCTAACATCTCCTGGCCAAACGGAGCACGACGAGGCACTTTCCGATGGCCTTCTCATGCAAGCTCGCCGGATTGCCGACTCTTCGGGCACACTCAAGATTTTTGTCAACGTGCCACAACCGCCAACCGGACCCTCAGCCATCGGACTGGGAGTGCAAAGTGGCGCCTCTCCCTACGGTCGCATGTCAATTACTGGAAATGCCATCGACCCTGTCACCTTGGCCCGGCTCAATGCTACAGGCAACCATCTGGATTCCCCAGGACCGAGATCAGGCGAGTCAACGCTTGTGCCTGCCATAGTTCGGGACCACAAGCAGCTTCCCAATCTCCCCAAGAGCGAGGAATTGTCGGCGGATGCTATCAACCAGCGCCTACGGAAGTCTGATCCTCAGTGGGATTCCGCAGGCAATGAGCTTTCAGAGCAAGAACGACGGGAAATTCTCGAAGCGGCGGCCGAAGCACACCGTCGCGAGACAGCGAACAAGCAGAAAGCGTACTTGGAGAAGAGAAGGAAGCAAATTGCCAAGGAGGCCTCGCCCATCGACCCGCCGAGCGCTTTGGGTTACAGGCGGGAAGGGATCATCGACTTCGACGAGCGCCGTGATTCCCCGTACGAAGACGGCAGGAGACCATTCGATCAGGAGCGGGGCAGACCCAAGCAGCTCGTGCCGCTGAGAGAGCCTCCGCCCGCTCCGAAGGTTGAGACGGAAACGTTGATCAAGGCAAACTCCCTCAGCAAGCGTGAGGGTAAGGGACGAGACTCTTGGCCAGAAGACGAGTCGTCAGGAAAGAGGAGCTCCGGTGAGCAAATCGCCCCTGACGCCGAGAAAGCTCGCCGTACAGCAATCCCAGAGACTCCCTCTGTCGCAATGGGCATTGGTGCCGCGCTTCTTGGAGCTGGTAAGATTGGCAGCATGGTCGGCGCCCCGTCGCGAGCCATCAAGTCCACTCCTACGCTCGGCGCGTCACCTCAATTCCTCACGCCTACCGACAAAGACGGAAGACCTCAGAGGGCTATGGCTTCGGTGGATTTCAGTCATACTGCGCCTCGTAGTGGAAGTCCAGGTGGGTCCCCTCGCAGTCCTGGTGACATAACTATGAGTAAAGGCAAAGTTCCATTCGTGATCCCTGACTATGTTCAAGCTGCGGAAGACCGTACATCTCCAGAGAAGCCGTCGTTGTCGCTCGCAATGCCGGTGAACCCAGCCGTCTCGAAACTTAGGCACAGTGACGAGCCCTCGACGAATCAGTCGCCGGAGGTCAGTCCGAACACCGACCACCCGCACGAAACCGATCTCATGCGCAATATTTCGATACGATCGAACGGTCCGAATTTGGATTTCAAGGAAGACCCTGTGGAGTTTTCGCACTCTCCCGCTGTTGCTGCTGACGACTCAGACGACGATTCTGACGACGGGCTTTTTGCGATGCCGCTCGCAACCAAGACGCCGCCGCGTTCCCACCCGAGGGGCGACCAGCCTGAGACTCCCGATGACGAACGCACGCAGCGACCCTCTTTGGCAATCAAGACGCCCTCCAAAGTGCGCATCCAATCTCCTGAAAGGACCCATAGCGACCACGATGAGATCGAGAAGAGGAGTCGGAGCATCGAGAAGTTCATTCCTCACTCCGCCGCCTCAGCTTCGTGGTCGTTGGATTCTCCTGAGGAGGGCAGAGCTTTCAACAGACGCGAGTCGTTCGCAAGTGACATCTGGGCGAACCGTCCTCCTCCAGAGGCCCTTGTGGAACACCTCGACGAGTTCTTCCCGAACGTCAACCTCGATCAGCCCATCATGGATGAGGACGGACCGGTTTCCCCAGCGTCGCCCTCGTCCGAGGAGAAGAGGGGATTGGTTGGGTCTTCTCAAGAACCCAGCCGGGTACCAACGCCCATGTCGATTCCCGAGGATGAAAGCACTGTCCGTGCTGATCAACTTCCAAGCCTCCAACGCGGCGACACAGTCATGTCAATGGCGCAGAGGAACATGAGGAAGGCTGGAGGGCTCGGTCGTACGAAGTCCATCCGTGAGACGGTCAAATCGCAGTATCAGTCTATGGAGAAGAGGACCCTGCCTTCACGCGTCAACACGCTGAAGTCGGGCGACATTGTCAGAAGGAAGAGCACCAAGATGTTCGGTGCTAGGATTGAGCAAGTGAAGCCGCCCCGTGGCAGCCGCATGATCCAACTCGACACCATCCAAGACACCCTACCCCTGCATCCACAGCGCCAGCCAACCTTCAAATGGATGAAGGGTCAACTGATTGGCAAGGGAACCTTCGGCAAGGTGTATCTCGGTATGAACATGACTACCGGTGAACTCATTGCCGTCAAGCAAGTCGAAGTCAAGCCCAACGAAGACAAGGAGAGGATGAAGGAGCTGGTGAAGGCGTTGGACATCGAGATCGACACGATGCAGCACTTGGACCACCCGAACATCGTGCAGTACCTGGGATGCGAGCGCAAGGACTTTTCCATCTCCATCTTCCTCGAGTACATTCCCGGTGGCAGCATCGGCAGCTGTCTGCGCAAGCACGGTAAATTCGAAGAAGCGGTCGTCTCGTCTCTCACGCGCCAAACCCTCAGCGGCCTGGCCTACCTGCACCGCGAGGGCATTCTCCACCGCGACCTCAAGGCCGACAACATCCTCCTCGACCTGGACGGCACCTGCAAGATCTCCGACTTCGGCATCTCCAAAAAGTCCGACAACATCTACGGCAACGACATCACCAACAGCATGCAAGGCTCCGTCTTCTGGATGGCGCCCGAGGTCATCCGCAGCCAGGGCCAGGGCTACAGCGCCAAAGTCGACATCTGGTCCCTCGGCTGCGTCGTCCTCGAAATGTTCGCGGGCAGGCGACCCTGGTCCAAGGAGGAGGCCATCGGCGCCATCTACAAGCTGGGCTCCCTCAACCAGGCTCCGCCCATCCCGGACGACGTTTCGCAGACGATCAGCCCCGCGGCGATCAGTTTCATGTACGACTGCTTCACGATCGATCCGGCGGATCGGCCGACGGCCGAGACGTTGTTGAGGGCGCCGTTTTGCTTTTTCGACCCGAACTACAACTTTTTGGATACGGAGCTGTATGGGAAGATTAGGGGGGCTTTTGATGGGCATTAAAAGTCTTCTTCTTCTGCTTCTTGCCTGCGTCACTGGACTGCCTGAATCCTTACCTGCAAACTTTCTTATCTTTTAACCTTCTTGCGAACACTGGGTCGACAGTCCTTACGGTATTTCCTTGTAGTAGTCTGTCTGTGCACGCGTGTGGGTTCTCAGGACGTTGAATTAACTGGTTGTTGATTGGCTGTTGATATCTTGTTGGTTTTTTGTCTATTTTATATCTGGTTGGGGGCTTTACACACATCATCACACCATTGGAGCAGTAGAAAGAGAGTATAGGCGAGTTTCATCCCAAAAAATACCCAGAAGCGCGGCGTCGAGGGCGTGCCGTTTTATCGTCGTCCAACTTACATCTGTCGGTCCATGCTCCTTTTTTCTTTCTGTTGACTGTCTGTTGTCTTGGTTGACTGCGTCGCGATTGTTGTTGTTGCAGCTGATTGATCGTCGAATAAGTGGGTAGGCGAGCGTTGCCCAGTACTGCTGCATTCAGAAGCTTTTCTTTGTGTGCTCGCTTTCTTACTGATCCTTGTCGTTCATGGAGCGTGCTTTTGTCAATACTGCTGCATTTCTTTTCCTCGCTTTTAATTTTTGTGGTCGTTCTCGGTGCTATTGGTATCGGATGCTGAAACCTGAATGAGCATACATACCATGTACAACTCTTTCTTCTCTTTTTTTTTCTTTAGGTTAGTTGATACGGCTGGTTAAGATATACACACATATGAAGGAGCGATTAGGGGGGGATATGTTGGGTGGCAGCGGTGGGTGTTTTTTTATCTCTTTGGCTTTCAGGCGAAGAGGAAGGAATTGGGACATTGAGTGGGGTTGATGATGCATTGATATATTGGAGGTAATATAGAGGCTTTTCATTTGGTGTACATGTTCTACGCTTCGTTCCCCACCTTCTTTTGGTTCTTTTATGATGTTGTGCCTTCCTACGTCTAATAGTACAGCTCGCCTCGCCCCGTCACTCGTCCTCTTCGTTGTCATACGTCATCTTCGTTGTCATAGCGCCGCCGCGTCCGTAACGATGACAATTCCCTCCATTCGAGTGTTGCGGCCTGGGAAATGTCGAAAGGCGATTCGCACAGCGATGTTTGCTTCATTGTCTTCTTCTTGTGCTGGATGCTCTGACATGGCTTAGCACGGCACTAAAATGCTACAGCATGGTATCACTTACTTGGACGCTTTCGGAACAGTGATTTGATGCTCCGACGGAACAAATAAGTCGCGCAGGGAAGGATGACCATGACAAGGAGAGCTGCAAGCGCTAAAATGGCTTCTTTGGACCATCCAGAGGACGTTGCGCTGGCTGAATATGTGGGCGAAAGGGCTGTTGCTTGTACGAGTGTAAGTTTCTTTGGTGTAATTCTCGTGAATTAGGAAAATTCACCGTTTCGCGTCATATTTTCCGGACTGCGAGCGAGTAGGTAAATGGTCCCAAGAAACGCCAAAGATATCGTGTCGCCTGTTGGTGAAGTAGGAGCGCAGCAGTCTGTCGAGGCCAAGAGGCGAGGTGGTTTAAGAAATTGAAAGTCTAGAGAGCGGGAGACAGAAAGCAGTCGACGCCGGTGCCTGTCTATTTAGACCCCCCATTCGTTCTGTCGACGTCTCAGCCCCTCCACACGGAGACGCTGCGTGGCTGGCAGTAATCCATATCTTGTTTTAGCTTTTTTTCCTATCTAAGTAATTTAGTGTACTTAGGAGCTTATTTTGTCATTCAAGGCCCTAATTCGTGCATGGCAGGTGGGCCGATCGTGCATACGAAACACTTGCAGACAGACCCGCTTCGGACCCGAACATTCGAAAATATTTGTTTGCCTTGTGTGACAAGGTCATTTCGACCTATCACATCAGAATTTGGGAAGATACCCATGCATTCAGGCCTCCGTAAAGCCGCGGGCGCACCGCCACCTCTTCACCTCGCTACAGCAAGCCAACCAACGTGAAAGCCTTGCAATGGGAAGCCGTAAGGATGAAACATAGCCTCGCAACCAAATGATATCATCCTGGTAGACAAAGTCGATGGACTGGATGGTGACTCTAATCTTTACCTCCGTCCAATCGCGCTTGCTTCCCTACAAGAGTAGATTTTGTCAATCAGGTAAATGAACTGTTGGTATCCAAACCTCGCTTTACTATTCTGTCCGTTATTGGGATCCTGCTTACCGTAGAATGCGCAGGAAAGGAAAGAACGACAAATTTGCAGAGTGGAGTAATTCAACACCATGCCAAGAACCATGACACTTACATAATCAGAATAGAGCAATCTATCTTTGAGGGCTACACTACTGAGTCTTGGTGGTAAAGAGTTCCAACATTATGTCTAACATCGAAACTCAAGTCACTTCAGTCGCTGAATGTTACAAACCACCGCCGGGAGATGCCAGTCGGAAAAAGAGTGATGAAGCATTCTCTAGTATGCAACAATTTCAGTGTCGCTACAATAGGACTTTTGCGCAAGAGGAGATGATATAGCAGAAAGCGCAACCACTTCACTAAGAGCTCCTTTTGACCATGCTAGGCTGTCAGTGTTAGTCAGCTATGGTAGGGGGGGAAGAATGGGCCTCGCATTTGCTAATAACTGATAAGGACCAGAGGGAGTGGATGACGTAGGCGGCACGATAGCTAAGGCAGCGGGGGCTAGGAAGGCAGCAGGGCCAAGGAAGGCAGGCTGCTTGCGCAGTAACGGCGAGAAGCCCATGGCGCGGCCGTGGGGCTGCAAGGCTAAAACGTGGTCGCGCAGACATGACACAGCCGGCGAACGGAAGCGCAACCGGCCAACCTGCACGTGTGTCCAATCGAGAGGCATGAGCGCACGCCGGACGTGAGCACGCCGGATAACAGGCTGGGTGCTGCACAGGGTCAGACGGGGCCCCGGCGGCTGTGCCCGATGCGACAAGGCTGTGGCTTCTGTTCTTGATTGGATGCGCCGCTTTGCCTCTTCGGAAGCAACGAATCAGAGCTGCGGCCGGGGCAACGACTGTCAGCAATAACCATTGGGCGGGGCGGTGCTCTGTAAACGCCCTCAGCCTCTCACAGCTGCTGCCGCATATAAGTCTTAGCCTGGACGTTAGGTCTTCGTCCTCTGCAATCTTCACCTACTCGAGCACCACGTCTCATGGCGAGCATCTGTAAGGTCCATGAGCATACAACGCGTTTCCAATGCTTACCTATTCTGAACGAGCCTCTCATCAAGCTACATGCGAACCGTCAGTGCAAAACACCAATGCTTCTACCGGCTGGTCCAAGGAAGCTTTGGTGGCCTTGGTTACTCTGTTTTTGTCAATCCTCGTTCCATGCGCCACGTACATGTTTCGAAAGCGCATTCATCCTCGGCTTAGGCCATTCTGGACCTCAAAAACGGACGAAGACATATCTTCAAGTAAACACCACTCTCCTATGATTCCCGTATTACACATTGGATTTGACAGCAATGTTGATTACCATGGGTTACCTCTGGTCCGAGTCATATCACCTCGAAAAAGTGTTTCCTTTTTTGATGAAATTTCCCTGCATCTTCTGACTTATCTCAATAGAAGATCTGGAAGCGAATGAACGCACTAACACTCGTACCTTGGTTCGAAATCTCACCTCATACGAGTCTCTTCTCGATATCTGCCGCGCCGAAACATCAGACTGGGAAGAGCTTTCTCGATTGCAAACCCGTCGACCATACGGCCATCGTAGAGCACACTCTCTTTGAGCTCTGAACTCCTTCAACGATCTGATGTATGGCGATAACGTTGAAGCTCTATGAAGGTAGGATCGGCACAATTCTGCAAGGCAAACAAGGAATTACTAATCATTCTGGCGTAGGTTTCTTTAGGCGTTCTTGTGCATACCTTCAATTCTACTGCTGGACAGTTCTAAATTGTGAAAATTTCAATGATTTCAATGATTTTCTTATATAGGAGCTTCTTGGTCGAGCTTGACGTCGGCTACGTAGAACACTCTCATGGCATATTGAAGGAAAGCATAGCATGAAAGCCATAAGAAGGACGTTTGAAGCCTTATCGTCTTTGTGATGTAATCCAAATGTGAGAACTTAAGCTACAAGGCTTCAATTTGAATATTGAAGAGGATACCGAGTCCCGCGTATTAATGGAGCACCTGCTGCGTTGACAAGCAGAAAGAAACGCTTATTGTGCCAAGTTGAGGTACATGAACTATTAAGGGGATTTTGAATTTAGTTAGATCACCATCGACTGCTCCTGAGCGGCCCTCAGACAGACAAGAACCTATAAAAGCTTAGAGCCGAAACTAACCCTGAACAAAGATTGTACGTTCGTAGACTACTCTCTGCGGTTCATAGAACTTCAAAAGTATATTTCATTTGCCTTTGCGCACTCCTTCAATCATTGAAACCGTCCCTTAATCTACATTCGCATCAAGGACTATACCCTAAGAGGACTCCAAACGGCTGACAAATTGCAAGAGCAACCGTTAGTAGTAGAACTCCCTCCGAGGGACGAGCAACACCTCCGAGCGAGGAAAGTAGTGCAAGGCAGAAGCACCATAGCGAACAGCGCCAACAAGGCCAGAAGAGCCTCCTTAGACCACCCACTGGAAGTCTCGTCCGCTGAAGCGGGTGAGAATACGGGCGCCGCCATGGCAGTCGAGGTCTGTACCACTACAAATCAGCTTGTGAACTCTAAGATGTCCACATCTGGTCCCCTTTGAGAAGCCGCGGTATTTCCCGATCTAAGCGAGCGCTCAGTCTGCTTTCCTGAAAGGTTGGGTTCGTAACTGGTGATGCCTGGCGTGGTGTTCGATTCTGGACGAGCTTAAGATCAACCTGCAGCCAGATCTCGGCAACATCTCCGAAGATACTGCTAATGTGAGGCGATGATATTTACTAAAGAAAAGGTATCTGGTCCAGCCATGCCGAAATCCTTCTTCCGTATTTCACAATGGAGGAGCTAGAGGAATCAAGCGTCTCTGTCCCTCATCGACGTTCTTGCTCAGCTGCGGGCCCAACCATACGGGTTGGGCCTCATGCAACTTGTCCTCGACCTCGACAATCTGATGGCCGGCGATATAGAACGACTTGCCGTTGATCCCTGGCCGCACAACGGGTAGCAGCAGAGCGCGTGCAGGACCTTCGGGCCTGTTTGCGGGCAACGAGCCCCATACATTCAGAAAAGCGGGGAGCAGCATTGGTGTAGCTGTGGATATCTAGTCAGCGCCTCTAACTCTCTGCATCCCTTACGAAAAAGGAGCAGAGATAGACGGGGGAGGGATTGCATGCCCACGCAGGTAAAGCACTCACTGGTCATCCATGGCGCCACCATATTAATCGTTGCCCCCCTCCTCTCAACCTGCGTTCTCAGCCCCCTCATCAAACCCAGAACGCCCGTCTTGCTTGCACAGTACAAATGCAGCGGCGGGCAGTCAATGAAGCTGGCGGCCGACCCGGTTAGAACGATTTGGCGTCTCTTCTTATCGTTCTTCCACCTGGAGAAGTAGTGAAGCGCGCACTTAGTCAGGTAGATCATTCCAGTCAGGTTGACCTCCATGGACTTCAAGTTCGGCGGGAGGAGCTTTCCGGTCACGGGGTCCACCTTGTCCATGTTCTTCGCAAAGTCCTCGGTGTTGACGCCGGCGTTGGAGAGCACGGCGTCGATGGAGCCGAACTTGGAGACGGTGGCATCGAAGAGGGCGATGACGTCGTTCCATTGCGAGACGTCACACCGTTGGAAAAGGACGTGGGCGGGACTGGAGATCTGCTTGTCAATAAGGACTGGAGAGGAGGGGGACTTCAATGAGGACGCACTCCCTGAGCTCGGCTTTGAAGGAGTCGCCCTCGGCCGCGTCCCAATCGCCGATGGCGACGTTGGCGCCGTATTCTGCGAGGCATGGAGCATCAGCTTGGCGGATGAGGAGGGAGGTAGCGCAGCGCTTACTGTGTGCGATTTGAGCCGCGGCGCGGCCAATGCCGGACGCACCGCCAGTGATCAGGATGGTCTTCCCCCTCAGCGCCTCGAACTCGGCGTCATCCAAGGTGTAGGTGGTCATGTCCGTTCGGCTGGTTCGCAGCCACGCATGCAGCAATCGGACGCTTCAGGCGCAGCCACGCTTCAGCCAGGTCAGCCAGGAGGAACGAACGTGCGCGGAAGAAATTGAGGACGCCGCGGTCTCAGCGAAATAGAAAGTATAAATGTGCGCTCCGTCGCAGGCAGCGCTCACACCGGCAAAGCACACCAACGCCTGGGCGGGCAGCACCGGGGCGGCAAGTGCCGTTGGGTGCGGTCAAAGCCGCGGGCAAGTTCCGTGGGTCAGCCTGCCGCAGCATCAGGCATTAATTGCGCTCTCATATGACGCCGGGCATGAACCAATCCGCACGCGCGGGTCGCCGGAAGCTTTGCAGGTCCGCGGCGAGCTCGCTGCGGGTCGGCGCGCCCAACGAGGAAGTGGTGCCGCCCGCGATCTCCGCGGAGCGGCCGGTCGTGTGCCGTGTTGTTGGTGTTGATGGGTGACGGGAGAGGGCACGTCGCGGGCAGCGCGCACGTGGGGGCGGGAGGGCGCGTTGCCACGAGAGGGAGGGAAGGAGCGATTCTGCCGCCGCCTGCCCCGCACCAGTGGCCACACCCGCGTACCACCTACCCCTCGTGGATCAAACTCCCAGCATCCCCTGCCTGCCGAGGCGGCAGGCTCGCATCGTGACCCGCAAACGGAAGCCGCAGTCCCGTCTCGAGGCTGCCGCCACAGGTCCGATCAACGGTGCTCGCGGATCGCCCGTCCAGCACCAACAGCCCACCTGCACAACTTCCCAGCCCTTCTCCAACAATGTCATCATCCTCCATCACCAGCCTCAATCCTCCCCCGACGGCCCCGCCCACGACGACCGCGTCCACGCCAGCACAACCCTCTTCTCCCAACCAGCCGATGCAGGGCCTTGCCACCGAAGCCGCTTGGGGCAGCGTGTGGACGCGGCCGGGGCTGTCGCGGTGAGCCTGGGCATTCCGTGCGCCGCGCTGAATGGTCGCCGGAGCGGGGCGGTGCACGTCGCGGAGAGGGTGTTGGAGGAGATGGGGGTGGTGCTTGAGAAAGGGGATTAGGGAGGGAGGAGGAAAGGGTTTTATATGGCTTTGGTTGCTAGTCTTGGATGAGAAAGTCAAAACTCACCGTCACCAGTATTGAGAGGTAGGTATCGATGTCGTTACGTTATTCAATTTCCACATGCTTGAAATGAACGCTGGATATCCAAAACTAAAATGTCATATCCTCCCAGGGCACATCAATTTCCCCATACCCCGCTCCCGGCAGTTGAGCAATCTTCGGCACCTATTTCAGGCTTAGGCGCCGTTGCCGATGCTTAACCCTTTCGCAGCCTTCGCCAGGATCTCGTCGACTTCAGCCTTGTGGCTGGAGAAGTTGTCGACCAGGTTATCCCACATCTTGGGCTCGTGCTCGTGCTTCTTCTTGCTGTTCCACGCGTAGTCGGTGATGGTGAAGGGCCTGCTGCTCTCGAACATGAAGGCGATGCTCGCCAGCGAGATCTGCACCTGCGGCTGCTCGTTCTCCGACGCCGCCTTGAACTGCTCGTACGCCACGCCGTGCGGCACCATGCCGCACTCGAACGAGATGGAGCCGGGCTGGAACTCGTCGGAGCGGCCGCCGTAGTCGCCGTAGATGAGGCCCATGAGCTCTGACGCCACGTTGCGGTGGTAGTAAGGGGGGCGGTAGGTGTGGCTGGCCACGTCCCAGCGCGGGGAGAAGATGAGGAAGTCGGCCAGGGGCGCGTGGGGATCGCGCGACGGCGCCGTCAGCACGCAGAAGATGGACGGGTCGATGTGGTCGACGCTGATGCTGCCGACGTTGACGAACTTGGTCAGGTCGTACTTGTACGGCACATAGTTGCCGTGCCAGGCCACGACGTCGAACGGGCTGTGCCGCTGCGTGCTCTTGAAGAACTTGCCCCCCAGCTTGTACACGATCTCCCACGGGTCGTCCTGCGTGACCTGGTAGGCCGCCTTTGGGTGCAAAAAGTCCCGCGCGTTGGCCAGCCCGTTCGCCCCCAGCGGGCCCAGACCGGGCAGCTCCCAGTTGGACCCCCAGACCTCCAGAATGTAGCCGCGGGTCGGCCCCTCGACGGACACTCTGAATCGCTGCCCGCGCTGGATCACGCATATCTCACCCGGTTGGACGTACAGGGGACCGAATTCGGTCTGGATGTCCAGGGCACCCTGCTGCGGCACGATGAGAAAATCGCCGTCGCTGTTGACGAAGCCCTTCTTCTCCATGCTTTTATTGGCAAGATATACATGGGTAGCCAGCCCCTCGCGGAGAGTAGGATCTCCGCTGCCAGCCACGGTCTTGAGACCGGTCACGAAGTCTGTGGGCTCCCCCTCTGGAATGTCAAACGGCAGCCACGCCAATTGCGTCGGTGAGATGTGAACGCGCGGATTGATGGTCAAGAAATTGGCCTCCATATCTTTGTTGTCTGGCAAGTCCGTCTGAGACGTGTTAGCTGATGCTCCGCGCCGGGTCTTGTCCGTGCTTCACTCACAAATCCTTGATGCGCCACAGCCGGGCGCGCGCGGTACAGCCACGATCTCTTGTTGGTGTGCCTGGGAGCAACGAAAGCTGTCCCGGTCATCTGCTCCGCGTACAAGCCAAAGCGCACCTGGCGCGGACTGTTCTGACCGCGCGGAATGGTGCCTGGGACAGCCTCCGACTCGAAATGATTGCCGAATCCAGGCTGATATTCGTACGGGTCATTCTTCCTGGTGCCAAAAGAAGGAACAGTACCATTTTTCTGGGTCTCAGCCCAGTGGAAGATCTTCTGGTATTCCTTGGGATCGCTAAGTGGGACCGGCATGCTGACTGGGACAGGGTGGACTAAGTGCTATGTGGTCGACGCAGGATGCAATTTGCGGCAGTACAAATGGCACCGTGCAGGCTCCTGCAATGTATTTATTTGGCTTCGTGGAGAGCTCA
The DNA here is from genome assembly GCA_037356115.1 of Neofusicoccum sp. Z2. Classification (NCBI taxonomy): domain Eukaryota; kingdom Fungi; phylum Ascomycota; class Dothideomycetes; order Botryosphaeriales; family Botryosphaeriaceae; genus Neofusicoccum; species Neofusicoccum sp. Z2. Next base: position 195,621 of record JBAWJY010000064.1, on the reverse strand, counting down.
TGGATCGGCAGTTGCAGCTCGGATGTTGACGTCCAGGCGCTGCGCGGTGACGGGGGCCCGCAGCGGGGAAGCCTGGATGTGGGGTATGAGGAGTTGCTGGCGCTAAGACTAACCTTCTCCATCCGTGTTCTCCGTATCGTCGCCGCCGTAAGATTTAAGACATCTTTCATAGTACGTGCCTCCAACGACCCAGCACAGAGGCGCATCCTCGGCGTCGTCGAGAAGAAGCGTTGGACCAGCGAAGCGCCGAACTCGAAAACTACTTGAAGCGGTACTTCTAATCGCCAGGGTCCTGCATCCGGCAAGTGGAGTCGGCGTCGGATTTATCAGGCCATGGCGCTGCCTGCGGATCAGCCAGCGCAGACATTCGTCACCGTCTCCCCAATCGCCGCTGGTTTTATTACTCTGCCCGACAAATGCTTTGTCCAGCCAGCAGACGGCGTCGCCACGAGAACGGTCCCCTCTCTAGCCTTCCTCGTTACGCATCCGGGCTCTGACATCTTCGCCGACGGTAATGCCTCGCCTCGGAAACCGCTCAGACTGATGTTCGACCTGGGCTTGCGCTCTAAATCCGAACGGTACAGAGCCGAGCAGCAAAAGCACCTCGCGACTCGGGTGCCGTACCGACTGTACGGCGCAGCCGAGCAACTCAGAGCCGGCGGGGTTGCGCCGGAAGACATTGACGTAGTCCTGTTGAGCCACGTGCATTACGACCACCACGGCGACCCTGAGGATTTCCCCAACTCGAAGTTCCTGGTGGGCCATGGCGCGCTGAATGTGCTCAAGGGCGGGCTCTCAGGAAAAGGATCCCACCAGCATTTCGATCCGAATCTTCTGCCGGGCGACAGAGCCGTGGAGCTGCCACCGCGAGATGGGGAGCCTCTGGACGGTCGGAAAGGGTGGACATGGGAGGCAATGGGGCCGTTCCCGGCCGTATTGGACCTGCTCGGCGACGGATCCATATATGCGATCGATACGCCGGGCCATCTGCCGGGACACGTAAACTTGCTGTGCCGCACCGGGCCGCGGTCATGGGTGTGTCTTGCCGGAGACGCCTATCATGATCGCCGACTGCTGACCGGGGAGAAAGAGATCGGGACCTGGACCGATGAGCTGGGACAGGTGTTGTGCATCCACCTAGACAAACAGGCGGCAAGAGAGTCGATAAGCCGGTTGAGGAAGCTGGCAGAGAACGGAGACGTGGAGATGATCGCGGCGCATGATGACGGATGGTATGAGCGGAACAAGGCCAGGATGTTTCCGGCGCAGCTGTAGCTTCAGACCAAGGACGCGAAGATGGGAGACGCGTAGAATACGGTGCGGAGAGTAGAGTTGATGGCGCGTAGACCCGAGGGCATCTGTTTCCCTCACCCATCGTCCATCTGATTTAGTGATACGAGAAGTACCAAACTTAAGGTCGGACTCGACCGCACTCGAGAACCCGATTGAGCCCCGAGCCAACTTGGGATCCGGAGTTGAGTCAGGACGCTTTGGAGAGCTCGACACGACACGTGACGTCAGCCAAGAAGACGCGCCGTCCCCCGCACTACGCGAATTCACGCGCTCCTTCCCCAACTGCCATCTCGCGGATCAACCGAACAACCCCTCACGGAGCTCCCGCCATCCTCGGGGCTGGAATGGCAGCACAATGGCGCCTCTTGCGCGGCTCGTCAGCCTCAACCCGTCCTGGCTGACACTCTGAACATATCTTCCGCCCTGTATTCTGCTCCACAGTGCGACATGGCTTTCACATACGACACCGTAGGCTTCATCGGCCTCGGCGTTATGGGCTTGCCCATGCTAGAGAATCTCGTAAAGAAGCTGCCGGATCAAACGCGGTTCTACGTGTATGACGTATCCGAGCCCGAGATGGCGACGCTGTGCACTCAGCACCCCACCAAAGTCAACGCATGCGGCAACGCGCGAGAAGTCGCGGACAAGTCGGTAGCTGTGGTCCGCTGGCCTGGAGACGACTGTACGGGAGACTGACGCCAATCGTAGAGCATAGTCCTTTCCATGGTGCCAGAGGGTTCCCACGTCCGTGCCGTCTACTTGACTCCAGATACCGGCGTGCTCGCAGCCAACGTCGAGCGCAAGCTCCTAATTGACTGCTCCACCATCGACACGGCAACCTCGCTCGAAGTCCGCAACAAGACGCTGTCCCAATACCCCTCGGCCTCTTTCTACGACGCTCCCGTCTCGGGCGGTAGTCTCGGCGCTCAAAGAGCCACGCTCACCTTCATGGTTGGCTGCGCGCCGAAGGATCCCAACTTTCTGCGCATACAAGACTTGCTCAGCAAGATGGGCGCGTCCATTTTCGCGTGCGGTGGCCCCTCTTTGGGGCTGACGGCTAAGCTCTGCAACAATTACTGCAGCGGACTGGTGGCCATCGCAACCTCTGAGGCCATGAATATCGGCATGGCGTCTGGCATGGATCCGCGTGTGCTCAAGAACATATTCCATGCCAGCACGGCACAGAGCGCTATCTTGGACAAGTGGTGCCCGGTACCAGGCATCATACCAGAAGTCCCTTCAAGCAACGGGTACAAGGGAGGTTTCAAGGTGCAGCTGATGCGCAAAGACTTTGGATTGGCGGTCGACACGGCAAAAAGACTAGGCGTCAAGCTTGCTCTGGGTGATGTGGGATTGGCGACCTACACGGCGACTGTGAACGATCCGCGTTGCAAAGATTTGGACTCGAGGGTGGTGTACCGCTACCTGGGCGGGCGAGAAGATTGGAAAAAGGATTTCGAGGATGTTGATTGAGGTATGCGCATTGTTCCGGCTTCGGAGCTGATGGCATCCGTGACAGGGTAGAGGAGCGCCTATCGAAATTCAGGATAGAAAACATACTTTGGTAAACTCCATTCGCATTGCCTTTTCATTTCTTTATAACGCAATCTTTTCTGTTATGCGTGACCTACTCCAGATGATCGGCCCTATCCACTGTCTCAGAAAGCGAAGTTAATCCACCACCAAGACACCCGAAAGGGCGACATCGCAGTCCATCAAACACTTGTCAACCTTCAAGTAAATGGCCTCAACTCCACACAAGCCACAAAAGCATGGCGGACCGATCCCGCAAGCGTTTCACAGACTCAAGATCCCCGGGCCACCTACCTGTGGAGGGGCGTCGGAACCCCGCACGTTTACCCCACCTGCGCCAAACAAGTTGCCTAAAATGCATCACAGCAGGATGGCGCCAAGCGAATAATAGGCGGCCCCGAGCCATTGTCCGGATTTATAGAGTCGGGAGCAAAGCCGATGATACCGCGCGGCACTAGAAAAATCGCCGACGACGCTGCGGGTGCTGCTGTTAAGTCCTTACCCACCTCGTATGTGAGACGAGACTGCGACCTCGTGCATCAAGCATCAACACTCCTCGTGACGCAGCGGAGCCGCAATTGAGCAAGGAAACCCCTCGACGGGAAAGCTGATAAGAAGGCCCCCGAACCCAGCACCAAGACGCCGCACGTCGAGCCCGCTTTCGAATAAAAACAAAAAGCCCTACCATACTTCCCATCCCCCACACCACCCGCTCCTTCTTCTACCACCGACACACACACACACATACACACACTCTTTCTTCCCTACCCCCCAAGGTAAAAAAGAAAAAAAAGAAAAAGAACAAAACCATGCCAATCCCCCACATCATCATCGCCGGCGCCGGCCCCTCCGGCCTCCTCCTCGCCCTCCTCCTCGCCCGCCACCCCACCCCCCACCGCATCCGCATCACCCTCTTCGACGCCGGCCATACCCTCGACCCGCGCCCGCGCGCCGCCTACTACGGCCCCGCCGCCGTGGTCGAGCTCGAGCGCGCCGGCATCCTCGACGACATCCACGCGCGCGGCTTCGCGCCGAAGTGGATGACGTGGAAGAAGTTGTGGGAGAGGGAGAGGCATGATGGGGCGGGGGAAGGAGGGGGGGCGGAGTTGTTGGGGAGGATTGATTTGGATTCCGGGGGGGATAGGATGGTTTGTTTGCCGTTGGATGAGTTGGGGAGGTTGTTGGTGGAGCATTTGGCTGGGTGGGGGAATGTGGAGGTTAGGTGGGGGGCGAGGGTTGTGGGGGTTGGGGAGGAGGAGGGGGAAGGAAAGGCGTGGGTGGATGTGGCGTTTGAGGAAGAGGGGGAGAAGAGGGGGGAGTGTGGGGGTGGGGGAAAGGGGACGGAGAGGTTTTTTGCGGATTATGTTGTTGGGTGCGATGGGGCGAGTAGTGCGGTGAGGAGGAAGTTGTTTGGGGATCAGAATTTCCCCGGGAGGACGTGGGATGAGCAGATCGTGGCTGTGAATGTAAGTGATGAAGGAGAGGAGGTAGCTTTCGGGCTCTTGTCGGAGTCCATAAAGAAGAAGACTCTTCCTCTGATCCGAGGGCTGATTGAACGCATACTTACGGTTCCCGCACCAGGTCTACTACGACTTCACCAAATGGGGTTACACCGACATCCAATTCTTCATCCACCCAGAGCACTGGCACATGGTCGCGCGCCTGGCCGGCCCGCCACAGGAATACTGGCGCGTCTCATACGGCGAGAAGTCCGGATTCACACACGACGAGCTACTCGAACGGCAGCCCGCCAAATTCGAGGCCATGCTACCCGGCCATCCCAAGCCAGGCGACTACAAGGTGACCGGCTTCAGTCCGTACCGAGTGCACCAGCGACTGGCGCCGAGCATGCGCGTTGGCAGGATCATGCTCGCAGCAGACGCCGCGCACCTGTGCAATCCCTTGTAAGCACTCGGCCCAACATCAACACCCCGCCGCCGTGAACATATTGACGAACTATCCTTCAGTGGCGGTCTCGGTCTGACGGGCGGCATTGTGGATGTGGGCGGGCTGTACGATTGCTTGGCCGGCATCCACGACGGGCGCGCGGACGACTCTATCCTGGACATTTACAGTGACGTACGACGCCAAAAATGGACCGACATAATCGACGTCGTCTCTAGCGAGAACATCCGCCGCCTCTTCGGCCAGGATCCGGAGCGGGCGGCTGCGACGGACGAGTTCATCAAGTTGATAAACCGGGCCGAGACAGACAAGGAGGTAGAGAAGGAGTTGAGAGCGGTGAGTACAACAGTAGCTTGGTTTTTCTGCTTTTGCCTCCGATCTCCACTCCTTTTTTTTTCCTCTTCAACGCGGCTTTTTCTCAATTGTTATTGTTTACGTTTTTGTGACATTCTTCCCGCGGAGCGAATCGGGTCGGGTGTGCTGACGAAGCGGGTCTTTTCCTGGTACCAGAGCCTCCATGCGATCCAGTACGATTTCAAACAGCACTATCGTGACGCGGCGCTACCGTCGGCGACGAGTAACGGTGCGGCGAATGGCAGGGTCAAGGCGGCACGCACCAGCGACGTCGTTGCAGCGTCGAACTGATTGATTGATGCTGAGTGGTCGTCTGAAGGGTTGGAGATCAGACGGAGCTGTTTCAAATGGATGGCAGGATGGGGCATCTCTGTTGTTGGCAAGCCTGGTGGTCTGAGTGTCGTGCGGTGTCTTACCGGCAGCCTGCAGCCAGCTGGTTGGGCTGGCGGTTGGGCGTCTACAGCGCTTGTGGAGAGGAGCGAGACAAGAGAAGGAGAGCGCGCGGGGAACGGAGCGAATTGAAAGCTTGTATAGAGGTCAATAGCGATATTGCAGCCAATAATGGCACGCGAACACAGCCAACGTGAGTCGTGAGCATGTGATGCGGTGCAGATGAGGCAGGGCTGTGGTTGACCGGTTCGCGTGCGCAGTCGAGCTTGTGTGGACTCTCGCGAAGCTTCTCTGCAAGCCACACCACTCCACGACGAGGCTGCCACATGCTCGTCGTCTAGCGGTCGCATTCAGCCCTGCTTTGCTTTTTTTCTGCTTTCGAGCTTGCTTGTATGCCGCAAACACACCACCCCTGAACACGCCACCATCACGGACAACTTCCACACAGGCAGGGTCTCAGTACGGGAGCTTCTTCGGCGTGGGCAAGAGCAAGACAGAGAGAGGCCCAACGCGAGGCGGGCCAGCTGCCCACTCCGACAGGACCCGACAGCCCGCCGCGAAGCTATGGCGAAAAAAAAAAGAGGAGAGGGGAAAAAAATTAACTGGGTACACCGGGTCCCGCGACTCGCTGAAGGGCGGCAGCAGACGCTGGGAATAAGGACGCAAATCGGGAGCTACGGCAGCGAGGTGGTATGGGCGTGTTGTTTCCGCTGCGGATGTATGTACATACAGCACTGCTCGCACAGTCGCCTACATACCTAACAATACCTACCTAACCTTTACCGCGATCTGCTATCATGCCCGGGATCGCAGGCGGCCGGGGCCGAAAAAAGAGAGGCGAACAACCCCTGCTGGCTGGGCGCATTTACGGTGCGGCTCGGCAGCCGATACGCGCGCGCGGTGGGTGGGGAGCGAAGGCGTGTCTGGCCGCGGCCGCAAGCCCACCTGCCTGGCTGCCTGCCTCTGCCTCCCCCTGCAACAGATACGCGCGTGCCCGGGAATAGAACAAAGCGCGCCTGTGCGTGCGTGATAAGCGTTTCGCACTCCCGGTTGGCCGCGATGGGCGTGCGCCCGGAGGTACGTGGCAGGGACACGGGAGGAAGGGTCCTGCATGCGGGAGGGAGGAGGATCATGCGGGCGTGCAGATGGGCGAGGGGGGAGACTTGGCCTGGCGGCGAGGGAGCGGCAGGGGCGTGCTGCCTGGCGGGCGGGCTGCTGATAGAGCTGCTGCTTACGAGGGCCGGTGAAGAAGAGCCAGGCAGCCAGGGCGCGTGGAAAAGAAAAACATCCGGAAGCGGGCTCAAAGGTGGGCGAAATCCGCTGCAACGGCTTGGAGCGTGCAGCGGGCGCCACGGCGCACCTCGACGTCGCGAAATCGGATAGTTTGGACGGCTGGTTGGCGTGGTGTTGAGGAGGGCGGCGAGGGCGCTCGTGTCGGTCGCGGTGACGATCGTGAAGAGCGGGCTCCCGGCAGCCGGGATGGTGGCGCGGCTGGCAGGGGCCCACGGGTTGGGTGATCCTCAGACAACTTCGCCGCGCCATCATCATCATGCTCAGCTCACTCGCGACGGGTGTTGTCGGCGCCCTGCGCGACAACAACCTCGCGCAGATGACCCGCACGCGTTTGCAGCGCGAGGCCGTGCGACCGCCGCCCTCAATGTCCCGAATGCTATATAAGGCCAGGGCTGTCGGCGACGACAAGCTCCTTTCCTCCCCATCACATCAAAAGACTTTCGAGAACTCGCACGAGTCGCTATCCACATCGACTACTGTCGACAACCAAGCAACTAGCTACCGAGCACCGTCAACAGCCTCCAACAACAAACCACCACATCCGCAACAATGACCAGCACACCACACTGCTGCACCGCCGAAGGCCACTGCCGCGCCCAGCGCTTCGAAATGGACGCCCTGAACCAGCGCGCCGCCTTCGAAGCCGAAAAAGCCGCCATCTCCTCCTACGAGGACGGTTGGGTAAGTCCGACCCCACCCTCGCAGACAAAAAAAAAACAACAAAGCCGCCTACCTGCTAACATCCGTGGGCATCACAGGACCGCTGGGATGGCCCCATCTGGCCCTGGCGGGAAACCAATAAGCCCGCATCGCAACAGAAGAAGGATACTACTTTGGCGCCGCCCCGCCCGGAGTTGTCGAGGAGCCCCAGTGCCAATTCGGTGGCTTCGAATGCGTCGGGCGCCAGTCTCTGGACTAATGGGTCGACGCATTTGTGTCCGAGGTGTGGGCATGGTGGCGCGACGAGCCATCTTTGAAGGGGTTGAGGAATGAGATTGCAGCAGTTTCACTTCTGGAGTTGTATTCTGGATGATCAGCTTTTGGGCGGTTAAAGGAGTCAACGGCGTTGGTCATCCCTTGGTCTGAGGATCGAGATGGATAACTGGATCTGGGTTTAATGGGAATTTGATTGTAGAAGAACTCGGGGAAACTTGGACCTTGGGACGGTAGAAAGATCTCTCAACTTTTCGGACAAGGCGAAGGGGGGAACGGAATCATATCAACTTTACATTCGATCCAGCAACAGATGCCAAGTGTCAAACAAGGGAGCAGAAACCATAGAAGAGGAAATACAAATAGAATAAGATAATGAACAGGGACACTGGAGAGGGAAAAAAGGCAAGCAGAAGCAAATGAAGTTTCAAGCTGAACATCAAGTCAGTGCGCGCCTTGTAGCATTGGAGGGGGAGAGGTCAGAATGTACTGGGCGTGTCATTGGTACATTCCTATCCGTAGCTCGTGGCTAAGAACGCCTCTGCCTCCGCGTGCCCCACATCCCAATACTTGGTTGCACTACTACGGACGCATATCGACTCTTGTACCATGGACGAGATCTGGGGAGCTAATTGCTTTTTGGCGCCTTCACAGATGCTCTAGAAGCTTCCCGAGCGAGGCCGAGGGTCTTCTGTTTTATGCTTAATAGGACGTTCGGGCACAAAGACGAATGAGGGGCCATCCGGTTGGTAAGACGGTTCAAGGTCGGATAAACGCTTTGCACGTAACACTCGTTGTCATCACTGATTAAAGATGGGGCATGTAGTTGAAGTAGAGAAGCCACCCAAGTGACTGGAAATGATTCGATGTTTACTGTACTGATGCGCTGAGAACCCATTGAACTCCAATCCCGTCAGGCCGTAGCCATCTATCCCAGAAGCTCGAGATCTGTCTAAGCAGGGAACTCTGTTCAAAGATGAATCTGAAAGATTTGTTTGCGCTGGTGATTAAATTTCCCCGTCCGGGTGTATTTCAACTCCAGACGCCCCGTCCGCCCATTTCCCAATCCGGTTTCCCTGATATCCCAAGTTTCCAAGGGTATCGATCCCATTGAACTCCGTTTCCACGATGGATTCCTTTGACTTTTCTCAAAGGAATTTAAGCGTGGGCGGTGGCGGTGCCGTGGCCGCACTTGGTGCAGGCCGGGGTGGCGCTGGCGTGCCAGTCGGAGGAGTCAGAGGAGACGGTCTTGATGGAGGAGCAAGAAGAGGCGCTGCGGAGGAGAGCTGGGCGCTTGAGAGCGTCAAGCGACTTGTTGGAGGCAGCCTCAGTGGCCGGGCAGGTGCAGGGAGCAGCGGGCTTGTTGGTAGAGCGCCAGTCCCAGATGGGGCCGTCCCAGGAGTCCTGGTGGATATTAGTGAGATGTCGATGGACAAAGCGGTTTGTAATGGCAGCGTACCCAGTTCTCCTCGTAGGAGGTGATGGCGGCCTTCTCGGCCTCGAAGGCAGCAGCGTCGGAGCGCTGAGCGGTGCAGTAGCCGGTGCAGGAGCTCATTGTGGCGGCTGTGTGCGAAGGATGGAGATTGAGTTTGCGGAGATTTGGCTTTGGCTGGAGAGGAGCTCGGCGAGAGTGAACGTATGGAGGTGCGGATGGAAAAGAGGGGACCGCTGGAGCTCTCGGGGTGTAAATATATACGGAGCTGGCGGCGATAACGGCGGCCAGAGCTCGAGCCCAGGTAGGAATCAGCCGGCGACAGCAGCTCGCTAGGAGAGCTCCTCGGCAGGCCCAGAATTGGCCGGACAGAGATTTTCTGTGGAGAGCGACCTTGGGAGTGAGGGGCGTGCTGGCGGCGCCCCTGGTCGGCGTCCAAGCGCGAGGTCACCAGCGGCTGCGCCGTCGCGCGCCGGCGTGGGAAATTGGCGTGTGGCGGTCGATCCGGCGCAGGGTCCCTGCTGCAGCCTGCCAGAATCTGCGCGCCGCCCTGTCACGTCGCCCACGCCGCTCGGCACGCCACCCTGGCCGCGACGCTCACGATCCGCACCTCCTCACTCCTGCCACTGCGGAGCGCCCTCCCCGCCTGGCGCCAGACTCCGCGCTGCAGCGCGACGATGCCGAGGCGCAGGCCGTGCCACCACCGCAGCAAAGCTCCCACGGCAGCTGCACCGCAGTGGAGTCGCGCTCCACTCGCCCCGCCGGCGATCCGTCGCCGCGCACATCCCGAAGCACCGCTGCAACGCTCTCTCGGCAGCGACCAGCCCGCCGCCAGCCTCTCGAGCCTCCGCGGCCGTCGCGTGCTCGCTGCCGCCGCCCGCCGATGGACGCTGTCGACTGCGCCGACGCACTCGCGAGGCTCCGAGAGCGGCAGCGGCCGGCCGCGCGGAGGAACGGGCAGCCATTCGTCAGCAGCGCTCAGCTGCGACCGCAGCCGGCACGTCGCAGAGGCATTGCCGGCAGGGCGTTCTGCCGCTCGCGCAGCACGCAGGCCAGGCATGCATCTCGCCTGCAGGAGCGATCTGCAGGCCAAGATTCCAGAAGGAATTCCTTCCGCCGGGGCGGGACCCAGAATAAATATGTCCGGCCGGGGATCGCGCGCCGAATCAGCGCAGCCACGGGCGATGCTGCGCGCGGCGTGGCTTCATCCTGACCGCCGTTGTCGCTCCACTGCAGCCGCGCCTGCAGCTCATCCCGCCGCTCCTGCCCTGCGGACCCACGCCTCTGTTGACGTGATCATCGCCAGCCGCGTTGGGCATGTCTGGTGTTGAGAGCTGCCCCTTCGGCTCTGTCTGGCGGCAACATGTGCGCGCGCCCTCACCGCACCTTCTGTCCGGCCAGGAGACGCGAGCCGAGGGGCGCCTGGCCGGCCAGACCTGTCGCCGGTGCTGTCTGGTGCTCGTGCGATACGACATCAGGGCCTGGAGCTCCCCTTCTGCTACCCCTCAGCTCCTGCCGCACCGCCGAGTACGAGTTCCGCCTCATTCCTCCCTCCTCCTCCTTCGTCATCGCGGTCATATGATCATCGTCAGCTGGCTGCTTGTCTGAGCCTGGCCTGGAAAGCAGCAGTTGTTGACGTCCCGAAAGTTCGAATGAGCTGACCTGGACATAGCTCCCATCGTCGGTGCTGGTCACAGCTCCCAGTGGCTCCCCTGCGCCGTGGGGCGCCGTTGTCATCTCCACATATTTTGGTTTACTCCGCAGTCGCCTATCGTGAGCTTCCGTTTTGGGGCGAAGGGGGCGGGCTAGAGCGCGTCGCAGAAGATCATAGCTCCACCGGGAAAGCTTCCCGCCCGCCGGCTAATCTGCCCCGGATTTCGAAGCTTCCATGGAGAAGTCGGCATGCCGAAGCTCATTTTTTTCAACGACGACGTCCCGTCCACGCGCTTTCTAGACGGAAAACGTTCCTAGAGGCTCGAAAATGCCTGCGCTATCGTTTTCACCCAGCTGTAGCCTTCTGCTCATGCCTGTCACGCTCGTTCTTGCATACGATGTCCCATTGCGGGGCTTTCCACTCATTTCCGCGCTTTTCGCCGTCGGCCCCTTCGTCGCCATGCCGCTGGCAGCGCTCGCAGATGCCAACCAGGTCCAGAACTCCTTCCGAAACCGCGTTTTGGGGCTCTTCCTGCGGCGTGTCGTTCCTATCCTGGCGAAACCGAGACCAGGGATCCTCTGGCGCATAGCTATCCAGGCCCAACGCATCGGATCCATTCAGCCAGCTCAACACCAAAAATACCCATCACCAACTCGCGAACGTAATGCCAAAAGGAGATATCGCACCTGGCTAACTCCGGCTTTGCATCCACTCCAGTAGCTTCCTATCCGGACATCCGGAGCCCCCTCGATTGGGCAAATGTGACTCACAAAAATTGTCTCCAGGCTGCAAAGTGGCTACGCTCTTCAGAACACACCGCTAGAAAAGCCTTCTTCCTTTTTCCTTTTTTTCTTGGTCAGTCTAATTGGAGACTGTCGTGGGCATCACTGGTACCACGTATGTACATGATCCGCCGACCCGACCGACGAAAACGTGATCACAAGATCAGCAAAACCAGCAGAGAGGACCTGGCCGCCAATGCGGCCATGTTTGGCCCCATTTCGACAGAGTCCAGACCTGACCAACTTACGTACACCCATGCTTCCACGTGGTTTCTATTTCCGTTGAGTTCGATGCTCTCTCAGCATCCATCTACGGACAACACACCGCAGGATTTTGCCAGGCGGGACCAGTCAGACACTGCTGGTGGAGCATGATGCCCATCCCTCAACAATTTCCGAGTTGCTTGCGAAAGAGAACGGGGCATGATCACACGACCCGCGCCTGAGCGAAGATTTTGCGATCGGGGCACAGCACAGGCACCCGTCATCTCGGCTATGCCCCCTCCTAGATAGAGGGGCTGCACTGGCCATCTGAGCTTCAGGAGCCATTCCCTCGGGACGGCTACATTCGGCCGAGTGAGCCGGACGCATTAACGAGCTGTTGGGCTCAGTATTCTGCGTTGCCCGAAAGAGACGAAGCACATCCGCGAACCCCCTAGACGATACCTCACACAGGCATACCCTTAAACTACAGGTCTTGTGATCCGGACCAGGCGTCATCCATTTTGACTAATCTTAAAACATTTATATCTGGTGCTGCACAGGTGGCAGCCTCATCTTTCCTCTCTTCAGCTTCCAGGCCCAAGCGCACACAAACAGGATTATGTCGAAGAAGCTGAATACGAGAGAACCGCCGAAAACGATGGAATGATAGGTCCAAGCGTCTTTGGGCGTGATTCCAGCCTTACTAACCACGATCGCCCAAGGAAGCACCCACAGGATATTAGAAACTAGTGATTGGTAGAGATACCAAAGCGGGCGAGTCGCTAACAATACGGTCGCCATCTGGGTGCTAAGAGCATAGAAGATGTACGTCCAATCAATTGTCTGGCGTCTTTGGTTAACAAATCAATTTGAAATGCAGCATGTTTCAATATACGTACTCTCCACATCTTCTCTGTGATTCGTGCAACCGTGTCTGTCCCTGACAGATAGTAAGCAAAGCGGCGAGCTCCCCACCGCGCAAGAAAGATGCACAACGGCACCTCGAAGACCAACGCGATAAGACAAGAAAGGATCATTGGCCGCACAATAACTAATTAACGTTAGTTTTGTGTGCGCGGTCTTTAGGTCGCATTACGAACCGAGCAAGTCCTGCCGTGATGCCTTTGGACGCCGCACAAGCTCTCCAACTCCCGCTCGCCATGCTCCCCACGCATGGCCGACAAAGGCCAACGAGGTCGTCTCCAGCGCCTGCACAGGGACCATGACGAGGCCCCACCGGATCGTATTGAAGACGCCCCAGGCAGTGGCGTAGTCGGAGCCCATGGAAACTATCCCACTGACGAGCCACAAGTACAGCGCATTCCGGACAGCGGATTCCACGAACGTCAACGAACCCGGTGGGAGCAGCAGCTTCAGCGCGGAAAACGACAGCCCCGGTTTCTTCTCAAACCCCTCGTGATGATCCAACTCGGCACTCCGCGCCACCGTCCCCTTCCACTCACGCATACTACTGACCAGAAAATAAACCAGCCCGACCAGCGCGGCAGTCATGTCACAAACCAGCCGCACAACCGCCTGCGTATTCACCGACGGCTTGTGCGCCCCGACATGAAACTTTGAAATAATCAACATATCCAGCACAATATTCACCGCGAACTTGACCGAACTGATCAACAACGGCACATCCGGCCTATCCAGCGCCCGCGTGCACGCCGCCACCGCAACCTCAACCGCCGACGCCAGCGCCGAAAACGCCGATATCCGCACATACGTCACAGACGCGCCGCGCACCTCGATGGGCACGAAAGCGTCAGCGAAACGCGCGGCCGCGCCCACGAAGACGATCGACATGACCGCCCCCAGCACGCTCTGCACCACCACCAGCGTGTACGACAGCGTCAGCCGCTCGCCGAGGCCCCGCGTCGTCGCGTCGCCGATGACGAGCCAGGCCGCCCGCGGCAGCCCTTCGTTCAGCACTTCGGCGACGGTGCTGAGGTAGGTGTAGCTGTCCGTCGTGACGACTTTGTCGCTGTCGATGCGGGCGACCCAGAGCTTGCTGAGGGTGCTGTAGAGGGCCGGGAGCAGGAAGGCGAGGAGGTTGAAGAGGATGGCGCCGGTGTAGCGGTGCCGGCTCCAGGGCTTGTTGGTGGGGCCTGCTTTTTGGGTGGATGCTGCCGCGTGCGGGGCGTGGGCTTCTTCTTCTTCTTCTGGTTGCGAGGCGCTGCTGCGGTAGCCGCCGCCGCCGCCGCTGATTAGGATGTTGATGTTGTCTTTTGCGGATGTCATCCTGGGCTTGACTCAGGGGCTTTCTGGGCAAGAGAAGCTTTCCGTTCCAGAAGCATTTGAGTCGCGCTGAGAGCGAGCCGTCATTACTGTTGGAATGCTATTGCAGACGGGATAAGGCGGGGTTGCCAAGATGGGAAATGTCCCGAGGTCATGTCATGTGATTGCGACAATCCAGGAGGATTCGAGCGGGTGCTCCGTTGAGGACTCGTTTGTTGAATGCTTGTCGAGTGCTGGACCGCATTGGAAGTAGGGAGGTCGTGTATGCGGGCCGTTCAGAGCTGTCATGTGACGTAAGCTTGACGGGCATGGACGAAACCTCGTTCTACAAGTTCTCCGCCGCCAGGTCAACGTGTTTTCTTTTCATATGCTCGGTCTGGCCGAATCGCCACATATTTGAGTTGATCCCGCAGAGTAGTTCATGAGGTGTTGGCACGAGTTTTATTCCTTTCTTCCCCGTCGCCCACACGTTATTGTCGAGTGAAATCCGCATTTCCCCGCTCTCAGAACGTTTACAGGACTGCCGATCCCAGAACTGAGATTTTTGGGGGAGCTGATGAGCTGCGCTAAGACTGTAAGCGTTGACACTGCCACCGGCGCTACAAGAATGGGGTCCCTGTCCAGTGTGGCTGACGCACCCATTCCAGGCAGCCACGCATGGACCGCGTGAGTCAAAGTGCACTTAAAGCTGACTCCAGCCCCGCAATCATCTTTAACCTCTACATCAAACAATAGATCAAAGTAAGAAAGACGCAAGACTATAGTCCGGGTCTGGGTTACACAAAGAGGACATATCGATTGGGCCTTTGACGAAGTTGATACACCACGAACCACTTCGTCCAATCACTGGCATACGAAGTCTCTACCTCAAAGTATACATATCCACCGTACGCAGCCCGAGAGGTTGATCCTCTTTTTTTCATTGGTTAATCACTACACAACCCACTATATACTCCCAACCACCACCTTCAAACCAATCTCACTCATCTACAACGGAAGACAACCAGAAAGAACCACCAAATATAGTCTGCTAATTCGCCAGTGCAGTCAATCTGACACACCTTCACCCGACACCACCACCAAAAAAAACCCCCCCCCAAGAAATGGACCCACCCCTCGACTTCCTCACCCCCACCGCCTTCCAAGGCCACTTCCCCACCGCCCACCACAACCGCCTCACCCACTACCCCGCCCCCCAAATCGCCTCAGACGCCCACTCCGTCCGCATCCTCCTGCACCCGCGCCTCCCCTCCCTCCTCCGCACCTTCCTCGCCCACAAGCGCGCCCACGGCTCCCCCCACGAACGCGCCCTCTACGCCCCCCTCACCTGGCGCACGCTCGCAACCCGGCTGGTCGAGAAGCGACCGCTGGCCTTCACGGGGGCGAGGGACTATACGCGGTTGAGGGATGGAAGGTTTGTGGGGGCTGTGGGGAGGGAGTGGGATCGGGTGGGGAAGGGGGGCGAGAGGGGGGAGGAGCGGAATCGGTATTTGAGGCTCGAGGAGTATATGTCGTATGATGAGATTATGCTGGCGGCGCTGGTGGGGGTGGCGGGGGAGACGTATTTCGTCAATTCGGGGAATCGGTTTAATGGGGGCGTGGAGTGGAGGGAGGGCGATGTGGTGCATGAGGAGAGGGGCGTGATGGTTGGGTTGGTGGGGGCGAGGTTTGAGCGTGATGGGCAGATGGATACGCCGGTTGTTTGCAAGCGGAGGGCTAAGGGTGAGGTGAGTGGTGGGCGGATGGATCCGGAGGTTAGGCGGATGGTGCAGCGGTGGTTGTTGCCGGAGAGGGAGATTGGCGGGCGGCCGGAGTATGCGTATGGCGACTTTGACGTCGAGATGTATAAGGCGCGCATGCGGGTGCCGTTTGAGGTCCTTCTGCTCGAAGCGGACGCGCGTGGCCGGGCTGCTGGGAAGAAGACTTGGGTTCACGTCGTCGGGTTGGGCCTCGGAGTGTGGCGGCGGTGGCCGACACAGAACGAGTGGTTTGCGGAAGCGTTTACTGAGAGCGTGGGGAGTCTCGAGTTGGAGTACATCGATACCGTCGAGTTCGGCTGGGTCAGCGACGTGTCGGACGATGCGAAGGCGAATATCGCGATGGCTGCCGGGCGGAATTCCATCGACATCAAGTGGACGCAGGCGGATCCGTGCAGGAAGTTGGAAAAGGAAGGATTGCTGCTCGTGGTCAGCTGGGCCTGGGATGGGAATTCGTATGTTGGGAACGAGTACTGGAATGGGGACCTGGCATCGAGCGGCGATCCGGCGGCGGTGTGTTTTTCGACGATTGGAGAGCTGATGAATCCGGATATCAACCCTTTTACGCAGCGGGTTGTAGTACTGGGAGAGGATGCGGAGACCACGGCTGAGGAAGGGGAAGAGTAATGGTCTTTGACAGCGCGAGAGCAGTTTTCTCGCTGCTTCAGTCCGATTTAGGGATATTATGTGGTTTTCAAAGAACGCAGATGATTGAAAATTGGGAAAGCTCTTAAAAGAGATTATTTGCTGCAATGTCTAAGGGGTATTTTCTCATTTACCAGTAAGGAACCAACTGCTTCCAGAATGCGGATCTGGCCTCTTTCCAACTCTGAATGCCTCGTGCAGTAAGCCACCTCTCCAAGCCAATATCGTTTCGTAGCTAGATGGTGCAGTAATCAAGTCATATTGTGGTTAACGCTTGCTTTGCGCCATTTCTATACAGGGACTTGGACATGTTATACCAGAGTGAATGGTAAAAGTCTAGTAAAAGGAGAAACGACAGGCTTCTTTTCCGGCTACTTTAAACCACACTGTAATTGCGACTCTATATTAGTCTCTCTTTTTTTTGTCCAGCTTGGGCAAGCAAGCTCTCTTTCAATATTCACTCCGCATCTACGGGCTTCTGCCCGTAGGTAAAATAAAGCTTAAAATAAAACTTTCCCTCGCCCTTAACGAACTCCTTAAGCACATCCTTAGTGAGCTTCTCGCACCTGTCGACATCCCAGCCCAGGACGCGCGTAAACAGAGCGAGACAAGTAGGTCTGCGACACACCGCCTCCATCAGCCCAGAAGTACAAGAGACAGCGAACAGGCGCACTTACTTCACACCCTCCATAGCATTCAACAGACCGCACTTCCCAAGCTCCTCCCTCCCCTTCTCCCACGTCCCAAACGGCACCTCGACAACATCCTGCGTCACATTCACAAACCCAGCCTTCTCAATCCTCTCCTTCTGCTCGTGCGCAATGTTAAACCTCTTCCCCATCTTCACACTCACCTCATCGACCCTCCTCATCCACTCGATGACAGCCGACTTACTCTCATCGAAGCTCGGCTCAGCCGAGAGCACCCAGGCAGAGGGTTCCTGGTGCTCGACCCAGGCGCCGGGACGCAGGTGCTCGAACGCTTGGCGCCAGAGGCGGTCCCAATCCTCGATGCCGCCGGGGTAGAGGTAGCGGGCGTGGATGAAGTCGAAATTGCCCTTCTCGGCCGGGAAGAGCCAGGGGGCGTTTGCGTCGTCGATGATGAATTTGCAATTGGGTGCGGTCCCTTCAACAACACAACAACAACAACAACAACAAACCGTCAATAAGTCCAAAGGAGGGGAGGGAGGGGTACCGTAGGTACGTTGTTGTGCGGTGGAAGGAAGGAACTAACTCACAGGAGGGCTGGATGGGGCTCAGATCCGTGCCGATGACCTGGCACTCCGGATGGCGGTCGGCGAAATCCAGCGCCCAGATGCCCGTCCCCGTGCCGATGTCGAGACACAGCTGCGGGGTATCCTGGAGTGGCGCCTTGTGCAGCTTGTCGCCGAGCACGAGCTCGAAGCAGTGGTTCATCAGGTCGAGGCGGTCCTGCTCGCGCTCGTCCTCGGGCAGCATGTACGTGCCCTCGCGCAGCGCGTGGTAGCGGCGGCCGTTCTCGAAGCGGCCCGCGCGGATCGACGACGTGACCGAGGCGGTGAGGGCCGAGAAGGCGGATTCTGTCTCGTAGGAGGAATCATCTTCGTCGGGCTGTGACATGGTGGTGGTGGTGGTGGCGGTGCGCGCAAAGAAATGCCGGACGGCGGGGACGGCAGGAGATGCGTGGCAGAGCGTCAGCGGCAACGTGGTACATACTTGACTTCTCCGTCATCCCACCCCACCATGTTCTATTGTGGCCCACGCTGGCCGGGCCTTTCAGCTGCGGCACAGCACTGAGTCGACTGCTGACCGCGTAGCGAAGCGCCTCAACCGTCTTGCGCGGCGATTGGCCAGCGTCGCTCCCCCCGCCGCACGAACCTTCCTCTCCGGGACCGAAAACGCGCCTAGTGCTCAAAACGGCAGCGGTGCCGGTCATGCCTGCGGCGGATCTTGAATGAGCTCGGGGGAGCTGGTCGACGGAATACAACGAAGTGGGTTGCCTTTCATAACTGGCTCGCTGTTAATGGCTTGCGCATGTTGGACATTCCCCCCTCCGCCATCTATTTCCTCCATATCTTCTGTTCTCTCCCGCGCACCCGGCTCGTTCTTACAGTTCCTGCCGCTTTAATCCACGCCTTGTCTCTTTGGGCTCTTGTTGGATGAAAAAACTGGAATGGGGTCAACTCTTATCGTTACGAAGGCGGCCGTGTGAGGAAGACGGCGAAAGGTAGCGTCAAGGGTGTTGGACGTGGTCCCACCAAAGGGTATCATAGTACTATTTTGTCTTTTTACCGGGAAACAAACCTTCACAATCACTGTTAGCCTCTTAGCCTGTCCGATCCAGCCAAACCCAACAACGCCTACCAATGCTCCAAACCCCCCCACCGATCCCCGTCACTTCTTAACCGCAAACCCCCCCCCCGCCACAACCAACACCCCCTCCTCCACCATCCTCCCCAACAGCACCTTCACCTCCTCAACCCCAAACGGAAACCCCCCCATCAACGCAACCTTCAACATCGCACACACCCTCTCCGCCCCCATCCTCCCCTGATTCGTCAGCATCCCCACCACGAACTGCCTGTACATCTGCATATTCTCCACCAGCACGTCCTCCGCGCTCTTCACCGCCGCGCTGCTCGCCTTCTCCGCCTCCGCCGCCGCCTCCGCCGCCTGCGCGGCCGCCGCCTCAGCATCCGCGGACGAGTCCGAAAGCGATTCCAGGACGGCGAAGGTGTCCGGGGAGGGTTCGGTGAGGACGAGCTGGCCGACCCAGAAGGTGAGCGCGGAGCGGAGGAGGGAGTCGTCCATTTCGAGCTGCTCTTCCAGCTGCTCGACCGTCTTGGTGACGGGGGGTGTCTTTTTCTCCTTTTTGGGTTTTTCGGGGGTTGGGGCTACGGAGGCGCCGACGGCGCGGAGGCGGGCGCGGCGCTGGCGTTCTTTTTCGGCGGCCGGGTCGAGGGCTTCTGCTTCGTCTTCGTCGGTGGCTTCAGCCGTTGCGTCGTCTTCTTGGAAGGCGTAGATGACGGCGGCTTGCCAGGGGAGGACTTCGAGCTCGAGGCTGCGGTCTTCGAAGTCCAGGGACACGGTGACGCGGCCGAGGGCGGGGAGCCAGTGGAGTTTGCGCATGTCTTTGATGCTTTCGAAGCCGGCTTCGTACTCTTTCATGAGCTGCTGGATCGGGGTTGGGAGGTGGAATTCGTCCTCGCGTAATGAGGGCCAGAAGAACGAGGAAAGAATCTGCGAGTTTATCTCCGTCGGGATGTTGCGGTAGGTGGTGGACTGCTGTTGGAGGATCTGGTGGATCTGCTTGTTCATGCGCTTGGACTCGAGGGCGTCCTTGAGCATGACCTCGCACGCTTGGAGGTTGTTGTCTCCGAGACGGACCTTGAAGAGCTCGAGGAGACGGATCTAGTCGAAGAGTCAGCAACTGCAGAAGGGGTAGAAGATACTCCCTACTTACCTCCTTCTCAAACTCCGAGTCTTCATTCTTAAGCAAGTGCTCACCAAGGATATTCTTCAACTCGTTGATGAAGTCCTCTCGGTCGTACAAGCTCAGCAAGTAAGCCAGGACATTTTCCGACTTCGCTTTCTTGTACTCAGGCGACGCGTCTACCGGATCAGGCATCCAATTCATGTCACCCCAATTTAGCTCCTGATCTTCCTCTTGAACATTCGAGGCGACGGGATTCAGCATCTCGGCAGCAATCTCAGCACTGATATCCGGACTTAGATCAATGCGGTTGCCTGCTTCATCTTCAATATCTGCCAGCAAACTGGAGACAATGATACGCGCTGTGTCTTCACGATCTCGCAGATAGCGGCGGATTGGCCTGGCAACCTTCTCGAGAAGAATGCCCTTGGAATCCAATTCGATGAAGGCACGGATGACGTAGATGTACGTGTCGAGGATATGTGTCGTAGTTGCACCAGCGTGCAAGAGTCGACGCACAACCTGTTGCAAGAAACTGTACGTAAGATGATTGCGGGCAGCCGGTGTCGTGATATATTCCTGTCAACTGTCAACTGTGCGGACGACTTGGACATGATGCAGGCGGGACCTACCTTCAAGTCCAGAATAGCACCCAATGAGCGGTCCCAGTTGACGATGTAATCAAACAGGTTTTCCACTCGTGCTCTTCCCAGCCTGCCGATTGCCATCTCCGTCCACTGCTGCACCTCGCTGGCTTCAAATACCTCCTCCTCACCAGTCAGACACGATAAGAATTCCTTGATGAGCGGGCTGTAGCCTTCCTTGACCCATTCCCGCAGGACCCGTGTCACTGGTTTTCTGCCGTACCAATCAACCTTCATGTGGTGGCTGTTGATGAAGGTATCCATCAGGCTGTCCATGGCATGGGCGGCCGCTCTTTGCGCCTGATCTCCACCCAACCCAACCTCCCGCAGCTCCTGCAGCAACACAGCCACCCGCTGCCGCACCTGCTGACCATCCTCCGCGTCCTCCTCTCTCCCACACCACCGGTCCTCCGCATTGAGCCCAAAGAGCCGACACCCAGCATCATACAGCACCCAGCCCAACGTCTTCGCAAACCGCTGCTGCGGCAACGCATGCAAGACAATCGCTCTCAAATCCCTCCGAAACCTCGCCGCCACCCTCGCAGCGCCCTTCTCCCCCGCCGCGGCCCTCAACCCCGGCAACAAATGCTCCTCCAGATGGACAAAATACCACGCCTGCGCCGCACGCAGCGTCGCCGCCGTCTCGGCCAGCAACGCCCACGCCGGCCGCCCCGTCTCGACCGGCTCCGCCCACTTCCCTAACACTACCGGTCGCACGCACGACACGAAGTTCTCCCGCGCCTCGTTTGTATACCACTCGACCAGATCGTACGCCTGCTGTCCGCCACTGCTGCTGTTCTCCATCACATCCTCCTCCCCGCCGCTGAGGAGGTAGCGCAATGCTTCTTCCACGTCTGCGTTGGCGCGGTGGTGGTGGTGGTGCTTGCGCGCCTTCGTCGCGGCGCCGCCGGCTTCGTGCCATTCGGGGAGCTTGAGGAAGCGCGTTGCGGTGTTCCAGGCGACGGTGCGCTGGACGTGTTTTGCGGAAGAAGAAGAAGACGCGGGGTTGGAGCGGTGGTCGTGGCTGCGCGTCTGATGGTGGTGGAGGGTGGACGGGGCGGCGAAGGTGGCGTCTGGGGAGGCGACGGCGGAGAGCGGGGGCGGCGCGGAGGAGAGGTTGTGGTGGTGGTGGGAGCCCGGGGCGGTGGGAGCGGCGGCGAAGGGGAAGACGGAGGAGAAAATTAGGTTGCGTTGGTTTTGGAGGGCGGCGGCCATGGCGACGATGCGGCGGGCTGTTGCTGCATCGAGGTACGGTGCTGTGCGGCTGGCCTGTGTGGTGTTGTTGTGGATGCGGCGGCGGCGTCACTGGCTCGCGAGTGCAAAGGAAGCGGCGCGCGTGGGCACGTGGGGAGGCGCAAGGAACGACCCCGCGCATCCCGGCCCACCCCAGCGCCGCTCACTCCGCCCAGTCAAAAGTCGAAGTGATCGGCTACTTATACCGTCACTTGCTCACGCCGCTCGGCCTTTCTCTCCCCCACACGCCACAGCTCCCGTCGACTGTCGCACGCCAGCAACCGCGCGCAACCCACCCGCTCGCGTCACCGCACATCCCGAGCCGTCGAGCGACCACAGTCGCCGCCCCGCCGCCATGCCCAAGAACAAGGGAAAGGGCGGCAAGAACCGCAGAAGAGGCAAGAACGAGAACGACAACCTGAAGCGCGAGTTAATCTTCAAGGAAGAAGGCCAAGGTGCGTACACGCCCGCACAGATCTCTTCGTCGTCTCCCCCGCCGCCACCAGCAGCGCCTTCCGCCTCCATTCCCCCCTCTGCGCACCACCACCACCTGCCCCATCCCGCACTTCCCTGCCCCTTCCCAGCTAACACCCCCCTCCCCCCCCTCCCCTCCCCTCTCCGCAGAATACGCCCAAGTCCTCAAAATGCTCAGCAACGGCCGGCCGCCTCTCAGCCCACTGCTTCGACAACTCCAAGCGCCTCGCCTGCACATCCGGGGCAAGATGCGCAAAAAGAAAGGTCTGGATCAACCAGTTGCGACATCATCCTGCTCTCTCTCTCTCCGCGACTACCATGACGAGAAAGGCTGGCGACGTCATCCTCAAGTACAACGCCGACGAGGCGCGGCGTACGGCGAGCTGCCTGAGCATGCTAAGATTAATGAGACGGATACGTATGGCGCGGAGGCTGAGGAGGGGGGGGATTGGGTTTGAGTTTGGGGAGGATAGGGAGGGGGAGGAGGAGGAGGGGGTGGGGGTGGGGGTGGGGGGCCTGGGGGTTAGGGAGGTGGATATTGATGAGATTTGAGGGGAGGTTGGCAGGTAAGCGCGCATTTCGTTTGAGTTGCTGTTTTTTTGTTTTCGAAGGGGCCCCGGCGCCATGCGAAAGCTGTTGCGCGTCGGTGGGGAACAGTGAAAAGAGCGTTGAGAGAGTGAGAACGGAGGAAGAGACCTCTCGGAAGCGGTCTCTTCTTCCGGTGCAGCATCACCCGCGCGAAAGCTGCGCGGATTTGCGCGCTCGCGAGAGGCGAGATGTCGATCCCAGCGCATCATGAAAGCGACAGCTATCCGGTTCCGTCCCTGGCAGCGTCAATGGGAACGCTTTAGGAACGGATTGGGTCACACAGTGGCGCCACCAAGTTCTATCTCTATCCGGATGAACCTTCTCACCAAGGATGCTATCGAGAAGCGTTCTTTACGCCAGTAGAATTGGTGGTCCCTTTCCAGCTTGAAAAAGCTCGGTTGAATTGCCTGCCACTTCCTTTGCTTGTCAGATCTTCCTTTCGGGAGACGCTAGTTAGGCAACATGGAAAATGTCATGACTTCAGAATAAGAATACACGCGTGTATGCTTAAGTCTGCACAGCCATCAAAGTTGACATGCCACAATATCGTATAAATAATAACGCAATCATATGGAGCGTCTTTCAGATTATACTACAAGTCAATCGGCCAAAAGTCTTAAACTGACTACAGGCAGATGTGAGTACAGCGGTAAAGGAGTTACATTTCGCAGCTGGTTGTCGACCATCAAGCAATGTATTCGAACTCTATCAAAAGAAAGCCCCACCGCTAAGAGACTCGTCTCGATTAATAAACTACTTGCTTGCTTGCTGCGCACCCCAGCTATGTAAGCTTCCTTCCTCGCAAAACCAAGCACCTGCAATCCTCCCCTTCGACCAATAAAAAAGAAGTCCAGACCTTCGTCACGCCATTCAGGCGGAGCTGGGCTCTTCGCCTTCCAGAGAGAAGGAGTATCGAAAGAAGAAGAGAAAACAAAAAAACTTGCTTCCAGAAGATTTCAATGCCGTTCCTTCGTCCATTCGTTCGCCCGTCCGTCCCTCCGTCCATGCGTACCTAGTCGACGCCGTTGAGAGAGAGGGGGGAAGAGAGAGATTAAAACCCAAAAACTGAAGCCAAAAGTAAAAGAATCGCACTGTAGTAACGCCCGTTGCCGCCCGCCATTTGTCTCAAGTGGTCTGCCGTATTGTGATTGTTGTGCTAAGCCGCCCAATTTATGAGAGCAAGAGCCGTGTTAATTTGTGAAATCCGCCAATGTCCCATCTGATCCGCGCAAGAGAACGGAAAAGAGGAGCTTTGCTCTTCATCAGGCAAAGCAAAGTGGCAAAAAGTGGAAGAGAGGGGAAGAGAAGAGCACAAACCAATGTCGGCTTGACTCAAGAGAGAAGTCAACGAAGGCTGTTGAGGGGAAGATGAGAGGGGAAAGAAGGGGGATAGAAGAGAACAATGACGCGAAAATGAGAGCAGAAACCAAAAGCCCGCCCATCCGAGAACCCCAAAACCCATACCGTACCGTGTCTTTTTCAGTTCCCATTTCATTTAAAACCCCAAATGCAAAATCCGCAGAACCGATGGTATGTAAGGCTGCAGAAGACAAGGTATCTCTTCCCTTTCCTTTCAGAGCCTCCCGTGCCTGGCTTTGAAAATCGCCACCTTGTCGTCGTAGAACAGAATCTCCCTGAGCCTAAGTCGTGGGCCGGCAGTGCCATCGTCACTGTGTATGAATGATGAAGACGAGTCGTCATCGTCGTCGAACTCGTCACCATCACCGTCTTCGTCTTCCTCTTCGGTGTCTTCATCTGCATCGGCACCTGGGTCGTCTTCGTCATCGACGTCTTCTTCTTCGTCTTCTTCCTCGTCATCTGTGAAGCCCATGGGGTCTGCCGCGCCGGCGATGGCACCTGCTGCAGAGGCATTGATGGCAGAAGTGTCGTAAGAATGAGAGCTGCCGCCAAGGTGGTGCGAAAACTTGTTCTCTAGCACTTCGAAACACTTGTTCGCAATACCCATGTAGCAAATCTCAATCTCCGGCCGTAGCGTGATGATGTCGACGATTTGTAGAGCGAGTTCGCGAGGGTCGATGTTGTTGCCATGGGCGTGCTCGGCAATGTGTGGTATATACAACGATCGCACAGTCGGAATGTTGGGAAGACGTTGCAGGAAGTAGTGCTACCAAAGTGTTAGTTGCGCCATACAATTCCATCGGATATACTTTGACAGTACTGACCCAGTCATGGTAGTCGATAGTAAAGGCAAGCTCTCGAAGACTTGGCATGCGGCCGCTAGTCATGAACGTGATGATTTCCCGACTCAGCATCCACCGCTTCCACCTGGTACTGCTTGGAACATGGTCGATGGTACCCTTCTCACTGCTGTCGATCATGAGCTTCTTCAGACTTGCGCGATGGCGCTTGAGAGGGCCACGGAAGATAGAATCGATGGTGACGGCGGAAGGGTAGGTACGGTCTTCTTGGAGGAAAAGGACTTCCAGGCTGTTTGGTGCAAGGGTTTCCTTGAGAAATAAGATGAGGGACGGGGAAACGGTGTTGGTATGGATCTTCTTGAGATTTAGGTTGTACTCGAGTCGGCTGTGGTGAACATGGCTCTTCGATGGGGATCCCGAATTGTAGGTTGCTGGCGGATTACGCGGCGTGAACTGTCTGCGTAATGCCTTCCACAACTGTTCATGGTTGCCGCAGTTGAGCAGCGTCAGAGTAGTGAGACTGGGCCAATCAAATGCTTGCAGTAAAACTGAAACAGAGAGTGGCACCCTCTCCAATTCGAGCGTCTCAAGCTTTAATTTCGTGTTCAGCATGGGACCCATATTCTTCTCGCGCTCTTGGCGTTCCAGGTCGACCTTGGGTCGACTTCGCAAAGGTCTCCGAGGCTCGTTCGGGGATGAGGAGTTGGTTGTGTGGAGGGGTTGGCTCTGATGACCAGTTGGTGAGAGCGAGGCGCCGGCGGGAGTCCCAAGAACGTTGGAGTGCCCGTTTTCAGACACCGGGCTAAGCTCCTGCTCGCGCTCCAGAGCGGCAGACTGTTCCGCAAGGTTGATCTCGCTCTTGGCAGGCAACGCACCGGACGCAAGAGCGCGGTCAGCGCTGCTGCTACATTCGGCTGGTTCTGCGGTCTCAGAATTCCGCCGCATGTTGTACACCCGTCCCACAAGTATGCCGAGTACGCCTCCGAGCCTCTTCTCGCCAATTTTGCTTGCAGCTGTCCAAAGCGTGCTGTGGTCGACCTGCTGAACACCGTCGCCTTCCCAAGCCGTCACCCAATCTCGTTCCTGATCGTGCGCATGTTTCGCAATTCCAACGCGCAATTCTCGCAGCTTCTTTTGTGACCTTCCTATCAGGATGGCCATCTCATCGAGATACGGGAGCTCATCAATGTCCAGCACGCTCAGGCTCTTCAAACCGGGGATAACGGAAAAGGTCGGGTGTTCAACACGGTCAATCGCCGACAGGCCCGCAGTCGATTGAACAACAGGAATGACAATCGGCGCTTGAGCTGCTCCCACTCCACTGACATGGTGAGCATGTGGAGGCGGCGGCGGAATATGGCTGAGCGGGGGAGGCACGACGGGTTCGGAGAGATTAGCAGCAGA
This sequence comes from Neofusicoccum sp. Z2, assembly GCA_037356115.1. Taxonomy (NCBI): domain Eukaryota; kingdom Fungi; phylum Ascomycota; class Dothideomycetes; order Botryosphaeriales; family Botryosphaeriaceae; genus Neofusicoccum; species Neofusicoccum sp. Z2. The sequence goes on along the minus strand of JBAWJY010000064.1, from coordinate 169,289 downwards.
ATTGTCGTGCCATCGAATCCACAGGCGTTCCAGCCTGCAATCGTGTCCATCATCGCGGGTGGCCAGGGACGAGAGGGCGAGCCACACATCCCTCAGCACGCCGGTGGGCATGTCCCAGACGAAGGTCTCGAGGTTGCGCATGCGGGCTACCGCAGTTGCAACGAGCGTTCCCAGCATCTTGCCGCTCTCCTTGGTGATGAGGTATTCCTGAACCCATTCCGGCGGCCCGTTGCCAAGCGAGAACTTCTTCGTGTATTCGGCGAAGGGGTTCCCATGCCGCCGTCGAGGAATTGGAAAGGGATCGTCAGGCGGGGGCCTCTTCGGCGCTTTGTGCATCTGCTCGGCCTTGCGTTGGTGCGCGTAGGCGCGCTGGGCGGGAGATTCGCCGAACAGCTCCATGCCCATGACCAGGGTCGCGAGGCCGTAGGTCAGCGCGTCGACGCCGGAGCGCTGCTCGGCGTTGACGGTGTTGTCGGGCCATACGATGTCGAAGCGAGCGTAGATGTGCGGGATGGTGATGGCGTGCAGTGCGGAGTGGCAGAGGGCGAGCGAGGTCAGGTCGTTGGTGTGCGGGAGCTATGGCCGGTTAGCACGCGCTCTTGCGGCAGGCCCGCAGGGATGCGCTCTCACATGGTCGATGATGGCCTTGAGAATGTCGACGGGCAGGTCCAGCAGCTGGATGGGGCCCTTCTTCTCGGCGATGGCGGTCCACTCCTTCTCCTTGCCGTTCAGAAGCTTGGTGAGGGCCTCCTTCGGGCGCTGCGCGTCGGCGGCGGTGGGCTCGGCGCTGGCTTGACCGCTAGGCGGCATGTCGTGATCGGGCGCGGCGACGAGGGCGGGCGCGGGTTTGGCCAGCGAGGGCGGCGGGCGGCTCGCGACAGGCTCGTCGGCAGTGACGGGCGTGATGGTGCCGGCGGACATGGACGGGCTGGGCGGGGACGAGGAGTCCATGGCGGGCTTGTTTCAAGCGTCGGGGCTCCTCGTAGGCGTGTGCTCGGCGAGGGAGGGCGGGCGCATGGGCGTGGCGCACGTACGCGGGCGGGCAGCGCAGGAGCCGGGTTGCGGGCGCGCGATCACGTCGCACGGCGTGCCGTTGCGCGGTGAGGGCAGTGGGCGGGCGTGGGCGGGTCTGTGTGCTGTGGGAGGCGGAGCGTTGTCGCTGGGGATGCGGAGTTAGCTTCGTTGTCGGGGTCCGCAGCGCGGCCCAGCCAACGGCCTCCCGCCTTACCGCCTTCTCGCGTCGCGCACGCCGCGACACCAGTCAGATAAGCATAATTATCACTCTACATCATCTACCTGCGCAGAACACCGCCCTTGCGTCGCTGCCTGCCAGCATTGCCCCTGAACGCCGCCCAAAACGCCCTGTGCCGTGTCTTCGCCTCCCTGCGCACGCCCTCCAGCTACCGCTCAGAACTGCAGCGTCGTCTGCCCGCGCTCCGGATCGCTCATCTTGATGATCTTGACGTCCTGCCCCAGCGACACGTTGCCCATCGCCTGCGGCGTGATGAACAGGAACTGCCGCGAGATCGACCCCCGGCACGCCTCGATGATCATCTTCATCGAGATCTCGCGGTTCACGCTGTCCATGAACACGTCAAACTCGTCCAAGCACCGCGTCGGCGCTCCCATCGCGTCCCAGAGCGACAGCAGCAGACACACCGTCGAGAACGACTTCTCGCCGCCCGACAGCGTCCTGGTCTGCCGACCCTCGGCGCCAGCCTTCGTGATGTCTGGCTCGACGCTCAGGTCGAGCTCCTTCTCCTTCTCGTCAATCCTCAGCGTGCCGCGGAACTTGCGCGCCGCAAGCAGGTATGTGAACATGATCTTCGAGCGGTCGGCAATTGTCCTCCTGAAGATGGCAAGCCGCGCCCGCCGGTTCATCAGGGTCTGCTTCATGATCTGCGCATCCAAGTTAGAATCGCCATGTTTGAAAGCACTGCGGCAGAGCAGACTTACATGATGAGCTTTCTCCATATCGTGCTCTTGTGCCTCAGATTCCTTGTACTTGGCAATGGCCTCAAGCGCCGCGATCTTCAGCTCGGCTTCGGTGCCTCCGAGCCTGATATGCTGTTAGTGATGTTTTTTTTATGGCATATTTTGGATGGAACTCACTCTTGCTCGTGCACCCGGATGTCGGCCTTCATCTTTTCATACTTCCTGGCGAGGCTGTCGGCCGTCTCTCCCTCGGGAACAGGAACCCTCTCTCCAATTCCGCCAGCCGCAGCGATGAATTGGTCCACGATCTGCTGCTGCTCCTGGCGGTCGCGTTCATACGATTCGCGCCGAGAGCGTGCTTCTTCCACCGCCTCCAGAGCGCGGTTTTTCTCGACCAGCGCTCTGTCACGCCTATCCCTCATCTTCCCAAGCAGAACTTCCGCCTTGCTGATCCTTGTGTTGGCCTCGGTGAGTTCCAGTTGTATCTCCCCCATCTCAGCCTTGCGCTGTCGTTGATCCGCGTCGAGCCTGTCGCGCTCAGCCTGGGCGTCCCGATACATACTCAACGAAGTCTCCTTGGCCTCTTCGGCATCCTTGCGCTGGCGCTCCAATTCCTCTAGCCTGCCAACCTGAGGAGCCTCCGCTTCGAGCGCATCTTGCATTCGCTCAACCTCCTCTTGTGCACGCTGTGACTCGATCTGGAGATCCTTGAAGTCTCTCTTATGTCTCTCGAGGGCTTGCCTGGCACGGGTTAGAGCTGTTTGTTTCTCGCGCAACTCATTTTCTGCCTGCTGTAGATCAAACTTGTATTGTCGGAGATCCGACGTGGCAACACTATAGCCGTCAGCAATATCGACTATGGGAAAGATAGAAATACATACGTGATGTGGGACTCAGTCTCGACTTGCATGCGTGGCGCTCGACGTCCAATCGTCGTAATGGGCGACTGCGTTCCGGCTCCAGATGAGGCCCATGCAAACCTGACGCCGTCCCGTTTGTCCTTTGACATGGTGAACACCTGCTTGACATTCTGCGGTCGCGGCCTGTTTCCTCCTGAGTCGTCTCCGCCTAATGCAAATTTGAACGCTTCGTCAAAGTCCTCTATCAAGACGGTTTGATCAATCATGTTGTTGATGATCAGCTGGTTGCGAACTAGGTCGTTATCGAACTGCGTGTCGTTAGCATGCTTTACGATGAAGAGCAAGTCCACCTACCCTTAATGCCCGCATCCATGTAAGAAGGTTAGGATCTGGCTCATGTCTGGAGGTGTCAAGCGGACGGGGATCACCGATGAGGACAGGCGTTGCGTTGCCTCGTTCACGAGGGCTAAAACTGTTAGTGTGTGGCCGGTGGACCATGAGGAGGTCAACTTACTAGTTGGTCCTCCGCATGAGCTCTCGCAAAATGCCCTCATCGTGCTTACTGGTAACGACGAATGCGTTGAGTTGGGCGCCAGCAGACTTTTCCAGAATGTTGGACCATTCAGGTTTCAGCAGGCGTACATGGCGGCCAACAGGACCAACAGGCTTTTGGCGGAATCGGCTCTCATTCTCGATGGCGCGCAGTAGAGTGGGGAGATTCGGATCAAACCCTTTCATCCATTGGCCTTGGTTTTGTCTGAGCTCGTGGATCAACCGTTCCTGTTGTCGAACGTCGTTCCGTTTTTGATCGATGGTGGGTTGAAACTGATTTAGTTGATCCTGTGCTTCGTTCTTTTGCTGCTCGAGAGTTGGGTAATTGTGCCGGTGAGCATCGAACTCTGCTTGCTTTTCCTGCGCCCTGGCCTTGGCTTCTTGGATCTCCTGGAGCCTTCTGCCATGCTCTCCGCCATTCGCATCTTCCTGACGCCGTATCTCCTCGTCAATGTCATTTTGGAGCTTGCGGATGATGTTGCTATCACCCTGGAGCGTGGACTTGATATCTCGTTGCTGAGCCATGACCTTTGTTAGATCATCTCTGCCCTTGCTGAATGTGGCATTCAGCGAGTCGAATCTGCCCTGTATCGGCTCCTTTTCCGCTTCACGAGCCGCCGCATTTTCTTCCGCTTGGGTAATATTCTGCTCAGCTTGGTCGAATTTGTTTGATGCGTCTTCGGCTGCAGCTGTCTTTTGCTCAATATCGGCGTCAGCTTCTGCGACGTGACCGTTGACTACTTCCAGCGCGGCTTCCTGGTCTTCCACCTGTGCCCAGGCATTTTGTCGTGCGAAAAGCTGTGCTTTTCTTCTATAATGCTCCGTCTTCCCAGCGGCGTGCGCCTTCCTCTGGGCGTCGTTCTTCTTCTGCCTAAGGATCTCTCTGTCTTGTCTTTTGAGGGCCATCTTCGCCTCGGCCTCATTCAAAGTCTCTGCCAAAATGCGGTAATCCCTGTCCAAGGCGGCAATCTGGGTTCCCTCAATGAAGAATTTGAACTTGTCAGCGGGGGTTGAATGATTGAGGAATTGGCGGGCCATATCCTGGGAAAGCACGTTCATGGGATTGTCCATCTGAAGCTGGAAGGCGTCGATGATGTCTTCAAGGTCGGTTTTCTTGGTCGAGATGACCTTCTCTTTGGCGTTCTTGATCTTGAAGCCACTAGCACCGTTTTTGTTGAAGTGGCGCTCGACGATGATGAACTTGCCGTACAGTTCGGGCTTGAAGGCAGAGGAACCATGATTCTTGATCTTCACAGACAGCATAGCGGCATCCTCCCCTTCCTTGATAAAGTTCTTGAGACTTTGTCCGCGATTTGTCGAGGTAGCCTTTCCACCGAGACAGAGGGTCAACGCTGTCAAAACCGCGCTCTTGCCACTCCCGTTGTGTCCGATAATGAAGTTGATCAATGGGCCAAGGCTGACTGTAAGATGAGCGTGGCACATGAAGTTGACGCATTTGACCTCCTCGATAATGGCGTTCTCAGCGGGATAATTGTCCGTCGCGCGTTTGTACCGCTTCTCAATTATACGCTGCAGACCAATAAGGCGGGCTTTTTCGTTCCCAAGAAGGTCGTCGACATTGCATTCGCCGGTTTCGGCGTCGACCATGAGGTCTTCCAGGAAGGAACCGTCGTGGCCGTTTAGAAGCAGATCGTCCACGGCATCCTGGAGGCTGTCGGAGAGAACGACGTCGTTATCATCATCTTCGTAGATATCGGAGACCGCGGACAGCCGTTGGCGCTTTCTCTGCGAGGTTGTCAGTCTCCAGAGGGCTCCGCTACGCGCGCAATCGCAGGACTGGCTGCTTACTGAGTCGCGACGGTTGCTGGGGCCGGCCGCCTCTAGGTCGAGGTCTTCGCTATCCAGATCCGTCGGCGCCCGGTGGCGCTTTGCGGGGAGGGGCACCATGTTTGACGCCAGTGGACGAAAGCGAGGGCGGCGGGTTGGAGAGCGCGAAGACGCGCGTGGCGGGAGACGCGCCGCCAGGTGATCTGCGCCAAGAAGGCGCGTCACACCCGCCGCCGCGGCCCGCCCACGCCGCCTTCCTCGGAGCTCCGTCGCCATCGCAGCTCACCTCCCGCGCCCCCCGCAATGTCGCTTTTCTTTTCCAGAGCGCTGAGGTCGCCAGTGCTCCAGCAGTCCGCCAGACTCGGTCTGCGCTCCTTCACGGGCCTGTCGCGTGATGCGCAGTCAGGCGCGCCGCGCGGATGGACGCCGACACCCTTCGTGACGGAGACGGTCGTATGTGTTCGGCTTCAGCTCGTGTGGATTGAAGCTGACTGATCAGGGCGGTGGCTGGCACACCTGTGAGTTGCGCTAGGAGTGAGGATTGCACGGGTTTGGGCTGATGTTGTCCAAAGATGACATATTCTCGCGCCTGCTCAAGGTGAGAATACGCTTCTGCGCGAGATAAGAGCATGCAAATGCTGACCTTTTCCCAGGAGCGAATCGTGTGCCTCAATGGCGAAGTCAACGAAATCGCGTCCGCCTCGATAGTTGCGCAGCTCCTTTTCCTCGAAGCCGACAACCCGGAGAAGCCAATCAATCTCTACATCAATTCGCCGGGAGGCTCGGTCACAGCAGGTACACACAACAGCACAGGCACAGCGAGGATGCGTAATTGGATATGGGCTCATAGCAAACAGGTCTCGCCATCTACGACACCATGACGTACATCAAGTCTCCTGTCACGACAATCTGCGTTGGTCAGGCAGCAAGCATGGGCTCGCTGTTACTCTGTGGCGGTGCTCCCGGACACCGCTTCTGTCTCCCGCACAGCTCAATCATGGTTCATCAGCCAAGTGGTGGTTACTTTGGTCAGGCCTCCGACATCGCCATCCACGCAAAGGAGATTCTGCGGATACGGACGGAACTCAATAAGATCTACCAGAAGCACCTGACAAAGTCGCATACACTGGAGCAGATCGAGAAGTTGATGGAACGAGACTACTTCATGTCAGCCGAGGAAGCCAAGGAGCTTGGTCTAGTTGATAAGATTTTAGACAAACGGGAGTCGGAAAAGGATAAGGAGGGTGAGAAGTAAGCGGCATATATGAAGGCAATTGAGAACGGCAGGGAAGGAGAAACGGATGGAATGCGCTCAAGGCTTTCTTAGAAGTCTAGGGCTTACATATTCCAAAAGCTCTGCGTGTGTAGAAATAATCAGAACCTATTTTGAAGCTATTTTGCAGAAAGTTTGTATTATCTACGAACCCATAGTAGTTCTGATAAGAAAGCCGTGACGCAGGCGGGCTTGGCGTCATTCGTTTTTGCTGCACCTCCGACACATCGTCTCTAGAACACCGCCAACCCTTCCCTCCCCACTGCTTATGCAGGCGCATTCCGTATCCCGGCGCCTCCCAACTCTCGCTCACAACCAACATGTCTTGAACCAGCCGTTCCGGCGTCCATTGAGACGCTTCGTTTCCTCAAAAGCCCGCACCGGCAGCTCCGCAGCACCCAGCTCCGACCCAGCTTCGCAAACCGCTCCGGACGCCGACGACGACAGCACCAGATACACCCAGGATGGCCATCGCACATTTCGAACACGCCTGGGGCAGGGGCAGCGCTCCCTCCCCCTCCCCCCAATCATGGACCCTATCGCCCTCGCCGCACGCGAACGCTGGACCGAGCCCAAGAAGCCCGCGCCCGCCCGCAAAGACCTGACGCCCTTCCAGCAAAAGCTATACCAAAGCCCTTACGGTACGTCCACCTGAACAAGCACCACCGCCCCCATCCACGCCATCCTTTCTGCCAAAGACAAAACGCAACGCAGCCCAGCGCCCCTCACTAACCCACCCACAGCCCACGCCCTCGCAACACCCATCCGCCTCTGCCGCCCCACCACCGCCCACCTCCCCACCTTCTTCCACCTCACCCTCCACCCCAAACCCCACCCCCAAACCGGCGACCCCTGGCTCCTCCCAACCGACCTCCACTCCTCCGCCAAAAAACCAACCCCCAAAACCCCAAATGCCGCCGCCTCCCAAACCGACACAACCAACCACCACCCGCACACCTCAACCGTCTACACCCTCCTCCGCCGCGCCCTCCTCAAACTCCTCACCCGCAGGCAACGCTGGCGCGAAAGCGTCAATTTGCGTATGCAAGACAAGCTCGGGCACGGGCAGGAGGGGTTGGCGAAACGGGTCGTGTGGCGGGAGGACATGGAGGGCTTGGTACTCGGATTGCTGCGGGGAGCGGTGTTCAGGCGGTTGCAGTGGGGGTTTGCGAAGCCGCGGGGAGGGGGACTGCTTGTTCGGATGGAGGGGGGGGTGGGGGGGACGACGATGACGCTGGAGGAGAGGGTTGCTGGCGTGGATGATGCTGGGGCGTTGCTTTTTTTGTCGTCGGTTGGGGGGAGGGAGGAGGTGGGGGAGGTGGTGAAGGGGGTTAAGAGGTGTTTGGAGGAGGGGGATGCGCTGGTGGATGAGCTGGTTAAGGGGAAGGATTGGGTGAAGAAGGCGAGGAAGGAGCAGTCGCATCTGCCGTCTAATAAGCTGTTGGAGCCTGTGGAGCCGCGGTTGCAGCCGAGTGTTCTTTATGCGCCGTTGGAGTATCCGGTCATTCGGTTTAGGCAGGGAGGGGAAGATGGTGGTGAGGAACGATGCATCCCGGTGTATGATCTGGTGGAGCTGTTGGGCGAGGAGAAGGTGAAGGAGTTGGTGGCTGGGACGGCGTGGGAGGGGGAGACGGTGGTGGTGTTGAGGGAGAAGCAGACGGCGCTGGGGGCGCATCAGGCGCTTATGCAGTTGCAGGATTATCTGATTGAGACGATTTAGGGATGGGCGAGGATGCGGATTGAAAGATACTAAGCATGGAATATATACCACGCGGTCCCCTGGAAGACATGTGCAATGGGGAAAGGCAACGCCTTCAAAAGACAGGTTTCATTCCATCAAAAACTTTCGGATCACGGGCTTTGCACAGAAAACTGGTGAAGTAAAATTTAGAATTGCACGGTACCTAACCTGATGCCATTTGTTCGAAGAAAAAAAAAGAAATGTAAAGCAGTTTATGCAATCTGATCCGTGAGAAAGAGGAAAGATACTTAATCAAGATGCTGAAAACCGACCACCCGTGAGACACCGTACCTGCTGATTTAGCATAGAAGCAAAGAAGCAATGCACGATTTGTACTGCTAGAAGAGAGAACGCCGAAAGCACCACCGCCAAGAGCAAGAATATAGCAAAAGAAAGAAGATAGACCACGCAGGCAGGCACCACAGAACTAACCCCACCACTACAACGACGGCTCACCGCCCCATTTCCCATTTGCAATCTTCCCGCTCCACCATCCCGCATTCCCTCTCATACCTTCCATCCCCTGCTCAGAACATATTCAGCGGATCAAACCTAATCTTGAATAGCTCAATCTCCCTCAAGCACACAGCCGCCGCAACGTACTTCCAACTTCTCAGCTCCCCCACCCTCTTGCCCACCTTCCGATGCTCCGTCATGCCAACCGCCAGACAGGCAATCGACCGTGCCAGCGCCTCGTCGCGGTCGCCGTCGTCGCCCTGCGTGATGCGCTCGATGGTGAAGGTGACATCGCGCTCGAAGCGCTCGTTCATCTCGGTTGTGCGCTCGCGGATGCGGCGGTTGATGCTGCCGGTGCTCTTGCCGATGATGTTGCCGCCGAAGACTTCAAGCTCGGAGAGGGGGTATTGCGGGTGGGTGGAGTAGTCGGACATGATTTCGAAGAGGTTCGATTCGTAGCTATTTGGCGGGAGGTGCAGAGTTAGCCGGGCTGTTTTTCTTCTTCTCGTGTTTTTTTCTACGTTCTTGTGCGTTTGGGGATGGAGTTAGGGATAGAGTTTGGGGCTTACGTCTCTCTGATTTGCCTTGCTAATGGCCTGTACCCCTCCCATTGAATCAGCGCTGTCTCGCGCAGGACATACGCCCACACCTGATCCATCAGCTTCAGCCCGCCGAGATGGCTCTTCGTCTCCCTGGCTTGGCGCTGCATTTCTTGGAAGATTTCCTTCTCGTCAATCGCACGGTATAGCTGACCAAGGACACGCTCGCTCTCGTAGAACCGGAAAGGCTTGTAGTCCGGGTCAAGAGCGCCGACGGCATCGTCTTCGTCAAGGTCGTCATCGTCATCTTCCGGGAAAACGACGCCCTTTTTCTCGACGATGACGCGTGGACCGCTGGCCATAAAGTCGGGGCGGATCATGTCGTAGCGGGGGCATTGTGACATGTCGACAGGAATGCCCGTCTTTGAAAAGTCCACTGCTGTAGATGCCATTTCGGCCAGCTTAAGACAGTCTTGATCCAGCGTTCCCTTTGGTCGCCTGTCCGCCAGCTGCATGTGAATCATAGAAATGCGGCCAAGCTGGTCCGTTTCCATGAACTTGACAAAGAAATCTGTGATGTCTTGCGTAATAACCGTACGGCCGATATCGAGCGGCGGGATCTTTGTGTAATCCGACGCCGTGTAAGTGAATCTGGGCATGAGCTGCCTGTCGAAAATGACGTTGTACAGATCACCATCGAGATCACCACCACTGAGCTGAGAGGGCAGGTCTCGTTGTCCTTTCTGACTGAACACGACAACGTTGGCAAGCGCCTGCAAGGGAGAATCCTGGGGAACGTCGACGGCTCTCGCTATTTGGATATCCCCTGGGTGCATGGCTGGTGAACGCGTGACGACGACTTCACCACCAGAGAGGACAGTGCGCTTGACTCTGCCATTGTCGCCTGGTCGTTCGATGACGCAGTAGATCTCGCCCTCCTCCAAGTAGCCAGTCTCGTCCATTATGCCATATAGCGTAACTCCCTTCTCGACAAGAATACGAGAGCGGTGCTTGAGATCGCGGAGTTGTGACAGTGCAGCAATCTCGACGACGTGGGACAGAAAGTCATCCTCGTTGAAGGACAGCCCAAGCTCATCGAGCATCCGAAGCAGGAGAGGCATTTTTGTCGCCGATCCGACGCGGGCAGATTCCAAGAAGGTAGCGGCGTTCACGGGAGACTTGGTGATGCGGCGAAGCTGCTCAACCATGTTTCCTTGAAGGTCCAGGAAAACCTGCGCAGGCACGCCGAGGTCTTCAAGAATCTTAATGAATTGTCGATTGAGATACATCGGCAGAGGCCTAAAGTTGGCGCCGCAGATCTCAATGTTCCACGTTGACGCACCATGGAACTTGACCATCGATGGACGGAGGACCAGCTGCTCACCATGCAGACGATCATCTAACGAGACGACACCCTTGGCACCTGAGGTTTATCAGCAAAAAAAGATGAACTTGAAAGCAAATTCCTACTTACCGGCGAAGCGGATTTGTAAACAAGTTGGCCTCTGGCCGCGGCTTTGTTGGTATTCTTTCCACACCCTCTTCAGTAGCTTATGTGAAATTGTACCGACTCCATCGCTGAACGTATGGCCGTTACTGATGATATCTTTAACCATCCTTACCGTCTCCCCTGTTACCGTAACTGTGCCAGTCGTGTCGGAAAACGCCTGCCCAATACGCGCTGCACACTTTGCTGGCGACCTGATCTTTGAGAAGTCACCGAGGCCTTTGATGACTTCTTGGGCTGCGATGAGGGAGCTATCTTGAACAAAAGGCGACATGAACCAGCAGGTCTGTCCGCGAAGTGAAGAGTGTGAGAACCCCAGGAACGCAAAGCCATGTCCGCAAATGTTGATTGTACCGTCAAGGACGCTCTTAAATCGGTCGTGGAATATCACCGACAGGGAGGTCTTCGGCTCGTAGCGTATCGCATCTCCATCTTCATCGGTGAATTGAACGCGCACGAAGTGATCTGTATGGTCCGGATACTTGCGAAGAACTCGGTTACTGACTTCAGGCTCAGGGCCTTCCAAGTATGTTCCGGCCGGAGTAATGATGACTCTGTGTATGAGGGCGATGTGGTTGTGGCGAGTCTTGACATCGTAGATGGAGCCGTCAAGCTTGAAGTCTTGAGCATTTTGCGCGAGCGCTCTGGCCAAGAAGTTGACGTCAAAGTTTTCTGGATCAAGATGAGGTCCCGGAAACTGAATCTGCCGGGAAAGCATTCGAATGGCCATGGTTGTCTGAACATGACCTATCTGACGAGCCAGGCGCTTGATAGTAGGAAGAAGGGCAATCACTTTCGCCGGAGGCAAGTAAGCATTTCTTGCTAGCCTCTCAACTTGGAACCTGATTGAGAATTTCAGGCCACCGAACTGACGACCAGCAAGGAGTAGTTCTTTAAGCCGCTCGAAGTCTTGCTTGAATGTAACATGAGCTTGCGTGTACGACGTCGGTATGCTGAGTGCCGGAGGCATTCCCGGGTTTCTGTGAACGAGGTGGTCCAGCTTTGAGACATCCGCGGAATTTGCAAGCGTAATCTGGTAGACAAAGCAGCTGCTGATCACCAGCTCGTGTGCATCGTCGATAGCGCATACTCTCGTGCGGTTGAATCTCTGGTAACGTCGGCTGTTCGGAGCACTGATGCCAAGGCCGTTCATCAAACCTTCCAGACCGTCTTCCAGCTTGTAGACTCGGGGCGCAAACTTAAGCGTGAAGGTAACCTTGTTGAGCTGCGAACAGGTGACGATAGTATCAATGCTCCAGTACGGTATATCTATCCGGCAGGTTGATGGGACCCAGCCGTCAGCACGCAAGACCATGGCCAGAGTCCTCTTGCCGAACATGACGGTACCCCGCCGCTGGTCTTGGAAGTGAGGAGCAAAGGCCGCCTGGGATCCATTGTAGTCCCAGACGCCACACCAGAGGGATGAGAAATCAAATGCCCGCTGCAACCTAGGTCGCTTGAGCACGATCAACGGTTGGTCGGGCGGATTTTCGCTGTCTGGGAGTCTCTTGGCCTTCCGGCTGGCCCTCCGCAGTAGTTCCTCCTCTTCATAGCGCAACGTTTTCAGGATAAGCTCATCGGGCTTGTGGGTGGCCGCGCTTACTTTCAGAGGCTTGTTGATGAAGAGGAGCGACTCGAAGTCGACGAGAGACTCGGGCTGGCTGTACTTTTTCAGAAACAGCTCTGCTTTGGCAGAGTCGGCGATGGTGAGGATGGCTAGAGGTTTATTCTTCGTCTTTTTGCAATTGAAGACGAGGACGGCGAACTGCTGGAGCACGGGCTTGAAGAAGTCTCTCAATGCAGACTCCGTCGTCTGGACAGGAATGCCGCGCACGAAGATATCCATGGTTGACGAGAGCGGGGCCGACGGACCTGCAAACTCTCCGAAGGACGGGCGGTGGCGAATTGCAGGAAGCTCAGCGGAAGCTGAGACGACGTGAATCCGGTGCGCGAGGTACCGCTTGGCGTTCAAGGCGCCCGATCAGTCGCGAAGCTGCGGGGGAGAGTCCATGCTGTGTTTGCGCGGAGCTGTGGAGGACCCCGGCGTCAAGGCGGAAGCCGGGCTTCTGACGGCGGGGAAGTGAGCTGCAGGCGGCTGCGGGCCGTGGAAAGAAGGCGACAGGTGAGGGAGGGCGCACCGACTGGCGACCCGAATATGCTGCTACGCGCGTCAAGAGAGGGTCGCGACGAGCTTCTAGTGAGTCGAGACCTAGTGAGGGCGGACGGTAGAACGCGTGCCGGGATGAGGCGGACGCGCGAGGCCAAACCCCAGGCACGGCAGGGATGTTTAGTCATGGCCGCATCTACCGCAGCGCTGCATGCAACATGCGGCAACTATTAAACTGCAAACGCCCATGTCTCGCTGCAGCTCGCCTACTCCCGCAGCCTCGTGTTGCACATGACCTCATTCGCGTCGCTGTTGTCCGCAATCTTCTCACTTCGCTTCAACAGAAGCCGGCGAAAGTAACGCACCGAGCGGAGCACCGAAGAGAAGACACGACTCATTCAATGCATCATACTTCAAAAACCTTGCACAGTGGAAATGCCCATCTTCTTTTCCGCAGCACTTAATCATGGTCCCATCGTCACATCTCAGGCGATGCCAGCGCCCATAGCAGTCGTGCTTCATGCGTAATTGACATTCATCTTTGCTACCGTCTTCTCGTCATCTATGCAGTGCGTAACTCCACCGCCCCTTGCCAGAAAACATGCTTTTGTGCTCTAGGCAATTACAAAGCGCTGGTCAGAGCCCGGCTCTCCTTCAGCGCCACCAGCTTCTCAATGGCGACATCCAGGTCAACCAGCTCGCCTCTGTGTTGAGTGGCTTGGTCGTCACGGTTGCGGATGTTGACCTTGCGCTCGCTCTTCTCCTCCGCGCCGACGACGAAGATGAAGTTGTACTGCTGGAGCTGGCCCGTACGAATCTTCTTCTGCATCGTGTTGCCGCTGATGTCGATGTCAACGTGCATGCCCTTGGCGCGGAAGATGCTCTGCAGCTCCTGCACGTAGTCGTTGACTGCAGGCATGACGGGCACGATCAAGATCTGGCGCGGGCTAAGCCAGAACGGCCACTTTCCGGCGAAGTGTTCGGTGAGAATGGCAATGAAACGCTCGAAACTGCCGTAAATGGCACGATGAATCATGACGGGGCGCGCACAACCAGGAGTGAGCGGCTTCCTGGCAGCTTCCATGACGTGCTTCTTGGGCACGCCATCAGCGTCGACCTCAGGCTTGGGTGCCTCGGTCTTGGCGGGAGCAGCCTCCTTGGGCTTCTCAGCCTTCTCGGCCTTCTCAGCCTTCTCAGCGCTCATGTACTCCAAGTTGAACTGCTGAGGAAGCTGAAAGTCGAGCTGGATGGTAGCACACTGGTGGTCACGCTTGAGGGCATCCGAAATGGTGATGTCGATTTTCGGGCCGTAGAAAGCGCCATCGCCGGGGTTGAGCTCCCACTTCTCACCACCTTGGGCAGTAAACTTGTCCAAAGCAGCCTTCAACTTGGCCTCGGCTACGTCCCAGGTCTCGATCTCACCAAGGAAGCCTTCAGGGCGGGTAGAAAGCTTCATCTTGAAAGTGAAACCAAACTTGCCGTAGACGGTCTGGAGGAAGTCAAACAGGCCAGTGATTTCTTGCTCGATCTGCTAACAGTCAAAATAATGTTTCCGACGATAAAGACGGCGATCTTACCTGGTCCTCCGTACAGAAGATGTGCGTATCATCCTGCTGGAAACGGCGCACACGGGTGAGACCGGTGAGCGCGCCAGAGGCCTCGTTACGGTGCAGAACACCGAAATCCGCAATCCTCATGGGCAACTCCCTGTAGCTGCGCTCCCTGTGACCGAAAAGCAAGCAGTGACCGGGGCAGTTCATGGGCTTCAGCGCCCACGGGTCCTTCTCGACTTCGAAGGTGAACATGTCGTCCTTGTAGTGCTGCCAGTGACCGGAGCGCTTCCAGAGCTCGGCGTTGTACATGTTAGGCGATTGGACTTCCTGGTAACCACGCCTCCAGTACTCCTCACGCAGGAAGTGCTGCAAGGTGTTGTAGATGATCATACCGTTGGGCAGGAAGAAGGCCGAGCCGGGCGACCACTCGTGGAAGAAGAAAAGTTCCTGGTCCTTGCCGATCTTGCGGTGGTCACGCTTGGCGGCCTCCTCGAGGTACTTCAGGTGCTCCTCCATCATCTTCTTCTCGGGGAAAGAAACACCGTAGATACGCTGGAGAGAGTCGTTCTTGGCGTCACCAAGGAAATAAGAAGCAGAGTTCTGACATAATCTTTAGCAAATTTATCTTTGAGCAAGTTTGAGTTTGCCATACCTTCATGATCTTGAAGAACTTGACTCTGCCGGTGTGAGGAACGTGGGGACCACGGCACAGATCAATCAGAGGACCGCAGCGGTAGACGGTGGTGCTGGTGCCATCGGGAATCTTGTCCTTGATGATGTGCTGCTTGTACTTGTTGGTCTTGAACATCTCGAGCAGATCTTCTTTGGTGAGAGTCAGACGCTCAAACTTCTGCTTTTCTTTGATGGCCTTGTCGGCGATCTTCTCCAGCGGCTTGTAATCCAGCTGCTGGACAACCTCGCCGCCAGGCAGAGCCATCTCGTAGTAGAAGCCATCCTCAACGGGCGGACCAATGCAAAGATCGCAGCCGAATCTCCTCTCGGCGGCCTCTCCGAGGATGTGAGCGCTGGAGTGCCAGAAGACCTTCTTGCCCTCCGGGTGCTCGAAGTCCAGGAGTTCGAGGGCGCAGCTCTTCTCCAACGGGCGCTCCAGGTCCCACAGCTCGCCGTCAACGCGGGCAATCACAGTGCGCTCGAACAGAGACTTGCTGATGCCACGTGCAATGTCGGCGGGGGAGGTGACCCAGGACTCGCCAACATGAACCTTGCCGTCGGGCAGAGTAACGTTGATGGGCTCGCGGGGCTTCTGGGAAACATCGGCGTCGTACTTGGCCTTGAGTTCCTCGAAGATTTTAATTCTGTGGTCAAGATATGGCGGCGGCGGAGCAAGCTCGAGCGGGCGGGCGTCGGCCTCGTCACCGCCCTTCTTCTTGTCCTTCTTGGGCTGCTTCTCCTTCTTGGGCGGCTGGGCTTCGCCGACGGCCAGATTCTTCACGCCTTCTACAGCGTCCTTGACAGCGTCCATGGTGGAGTATGCGGTGGGTTTTGGTGCAATGGGGCGAGGGGCAGAGTCCACGTCCGTCAAATAAAAGCTGGTCTTAGCCGGTTGAGTCACTAGCGTGACTCAGCGCCCCGAGCCGACGATCTCCCGGCCGTCGCTGCAAAAATTCCGTGGACGCGAACTCGGCGCCCGCGCTGGAGTTTCCACCCTGCGACAACCCACTCCGGCTTCCGATCTGCAACAACAGCGCAAAATGTCGTTCCGAGGAGGTTCGCGCGGCGGCCGTGGAGGCGGCGGCTTTGGTGCGCGCGGCGGCGGCAGCGCTGGTTTCCGCGGCGGCCGCGGTGGAGGTGCGTGGGCTTGCAGTCTGGGGGAAAAAGTGCGGCACGATGCTGACTCTGGGGTGCACAGCTCGCGGTGGCTTCCAACAGTCCTTTGGCCCGCCTGATCAGGTCCTCGGTGAGTCATGTCTCAGTCAATCGCTGAGCGTGCGCTGACAGCAAGCAGAGATGGGCAAGTTCATGCACGCCTGCGAGGGCGAGATCGTCTGCGAGTCGATCAACACCAAGATCCCGTACTTCAACGCCCCGATCTACCTCGAGAACAAGGCAAGCACACGCGGGCAATGCTGGGCGCAGAGCGGAGAATTAACTGGGCTGCAGACTTCGATCGGCAAGGTCGACGAGATCCTTGGTCCTCTGAACCAGGTCTATTTCACCATCAAGCCGCAGGAGGGCATCCAGGCTACTTCGTTCAAGCCTGGCGACAAGTTCTACATCGGTGGAGACAAGCTGCTGCCGCTGGAGAGGTGAGATTCTTTCGAGGAGCCTGCGCTGGGGCCGCTGATGCTAACAAGGTATTCGCTCAGGTTCCTCCCGAAGCCGAAGCCGCCGCCAGGTTAGCACGAAATGAACACGCCCACTCAATTGCATTTCTAACGTTTTCACAGGTCTTCCGAAGCCCAAGCGCGCGGGTGGAGCAGCCCGTGGCGGAGCAGCCCGCGGTGGCAGGGGTGGCAGAGGCGGATTCGGCGGTGGGCGTGGCGGTGCACCACGCGGCGGACGCGGCGGCTTCGGAGCCCCTCGCGGAGGCTCCCGGGGAGGCTTTGGCAGCTTTGGCGGCGGACGCGGCGCGCCTAGGGGAGGAGGCAGAGGCAGAGGCCGTGGCTATTAAGCGTCGAGGCCTTGCTTGTGCTTTACGGCTCATGGGACGGCGTTCGCGGGTTGGGAGTGGCTCTTTTCTGTGTACGAATTTTGCAGACGATGAAAGTCTGCCGGGGTATTACGGGTTAAAGCGGGCGACACGCCCCAGCAAACAATGCAAAAGCTCATTCGAATGCACCACACGCTTGATTCCAGCCTTGTGTGACCAAGAAACGACTGTTTAGGAAGCCGATCCACGTTGACGCTGCTAGCGTGGGCCTGCACGCCGACGGCCAAGGGCGACTGACGCGATGACGTTCGGTCTGGCCCGCCGCTTTTGGGACCCGAAATCTTGCCTGGAAAACAAAGTGTCGCTGCACAGCCTCTCCCAACCACCACCTGCTCCCTCATAATTCGACCTTCCGCCCCGAGCCCTCGCTGCTCGAGCCAACTTGCAACCTCTTCCCCCGTCCGCCGTATCATTAGGTCCCGACATGTCGCGAAGAAGCGGTACCGGCAGCAGTGCCGACAAGGAGGCCAACTCTGCGCCGGTTTCTGAGAACCCAGGTGTGTTTCGACGCGTCGCGAGCTCTGGAGGATGGTCGCTCACATGTCTGCAGCTCTCGACAAGCAGATGAGGCTCCTGGCTGCCGACGCTGGCCATTTCTCGCTGATCAAGTAGGCCTCGGCGGCGCAATGGCAGACGCGTCGTAAGCTAACATGTGCAGGGCCATGCACCTTGCGGACGTGATCACCGAGTTGAACGGTACGTTGCTGAGCTCTCTACAGCCGCTGGCTGCGTCGCTGACGAAGGTTGGCAGGCTTCTGCGGTGTCATGTCGGTGTTCTCGTCGATGCGTTACTGCCTCGGCGACCCGAGCGACTTTGGAAACCTGTGGGCTGCGCTGGCCTTCATGCCGTTTGGGCTGTTCTTCGACTTCATGGACGGCAAGGTCGCCCGGTGGAGGAAGAAGGCGTCCCTGATGGGCCAGGAGCTCGACTCCTTGGCGGACCTGGTAGGTCCTGAGGACCCGCTGTTCCAAGCATCTGCTGACCCACAGCTCAGATCTCGTTCGGAGTCGCGCCAGCCTGCTGCGCGCTCGCCATCGGGCTGCGCACGCCTGTGGACCACTTCCTCCTGACCTTCTACGTCCTCTGCGGCCTCACGCGTCTTGCGCGCTTCAACGTCACGGTCCAGGTGGTGCCCAAGGACGCAACGGGCAAGTCGAAGTACTTCGAGGGCACGCCCATTCCGACGTCGCTCGCGCTGGACAGCATCATGGCATACTGGGTGTACAACGGCTGGGTTCTGGACCAGGTGCCGCTTGGGACGGCGCTGACGGGGACTGCGTTCGAGTTCCACCCCATCATCGGCATGTTCTTGCTACACGGCTGCCTGATGGTCAGCAAGACGCTGAAGGTGCCCAAGCCGTGATTTTCGCATAGAGCGGCCGGGCGATACGTTGGGTTATGAAGGCTGGAGCAGCAGCAGA
The DNA here is from genome assembly GCA_037356115.1 of Neofusicoccum sp. Z2. Taxonomy (NCBI): domain Eukaryota; kingdom Fungi; phylum Ascomycota; class Dothideomycetes; order Botryosphaeriales; family Botryosphaeriaceae; genus Neofusicoccum; species Neofusicoccum sp. Z2. The sequence goes on along the minus strand of JBAWJY010000064.1, from coordinate 150,885 downwards.
GGACGAAGACTAGCACAACGAGCACCCGCGCGCCGGAGCGGGTTGTCGCGTAACGACATGACGAGCACGGCACGATCGTAGACAATTGATTCAGGGCCCGCGAGCTGCCCCTCGCACTGCGCATTTCCGACGCTGCGATTTTTCCGAAGCGGATGTGTGGCTGCGGAGCGACTGCTAAGGGCTGAGTAACGGCGGCTAAAGGCGCCGGCGCGAGTCAGCGGCCGCGCGCGCGGCGGCCAGTGAGGGCTTGAGCATTTCAGCAGCGATGCATCATGTGCCGTTTGCGCAGCAGGAACGCCGCGCGCACGGCAATTCGCCAGAGGCCACTGCCGAGCTGGAGCGGCGGGCCCTGCAGAGCTGGCTGCATGCGTGACGCCGCAGTCGCGGTCGATCCCGCGCGTTCGCGGAGAAGCCTGAAGCTTTCCCCGCCTTTTTGCGATGCTTCCGGGGTCCCGCGCATCCAACTTGGCAGCTGCCCGGCGCCGGTTGGGACGGACGGCGCCGCGGGCTGGCGGCATGATGTCGTAGCCTGCGGCGCGTCCGCTCTTCCTCCTCACTCCTCCCCGCGACGCCAGACCAGCCTGCCCGGCGCCCACCGCCCTCTGCCGCGCCCACGATCCGCTGCTAGCGCGCTCTGAGACACGGTATGGGCCCTTGGCCGTTCCTTGTGCATGCGAAGCTTGCCCGGACTTGATAAGGTCCGGCCCCGACGACCGCGCGACCTCCACGTCGTCTGCCTGTCAATCGCCTGCCTTTCCGGTTCCCTCGTGCTGGCTTGAGCAATTGATCGGGCTGCCCTCGCGCCGCGCCTGCTGACACGCCCATGCAGGCACCCGCCGTCCTGTGCTTGTCGCTGGCTGCCATCCCACCGGCCGCCGACGAGCACGGTACCTCCGAGCCGACCATGTCCGGCAAGCAGAGGAGAGTCTACAAGTGCACCACCTGCGCCAGGGTCTTCAAGCGGAGCGAGCACTGCTCCCGCCATGAGCGAATCCACACCCGCGAGCGGCCCTTCTCCTGCCAGTACTGCCACAAGCGGTACGCCCGCAAGGATCTAGTCACCAGGCACGAGAAGACATTGCATTCCGAGAAGAGACGCCAGTCAATCGCCACCGCCGTCCCCGACTCCCCAGCGTCCAGAAGATCCTCCGCCAGCAGCGAGACCATCAATGTCTCGATCCCGAGCAATTCGTCGTCCCAGCCGGACCTCTCGCAGCATCTGGAACCAGAAAACGATTCTCAACCCGCCGGACCCCTAAGAGAGCATGCTCCGCCCCTCGCGACCTCAGCTGAACTTTCTCCGCATCAGCTAGCAGTTGCCGAGGAACGTCGCAGCTCCCAGGTTATCATCGCCGCCGACGTGGCAACTCCGTCGTTCGGCTTTGGCAACGCCGTCGAAGCCCTCTATCCCAGCCCTCAAAGCTGTCCGGAGCAGGCCCAAGTCAGCATCCAGCCATGGGGCGAGCAAATTGTAGCTATCCCGGAGGTCCCAATGCAGGGCGAATACCTACCAATCGACCCGCAGCTTTGCGAGCCTCAACAACCCCTGGACTTTGACATCATTGGCCATCGAGGAAGCCAGGGTTCTCAGATCGCTGTCCCGAGCATTGAAACCAGGAATGACTCGCTAGATGCTGGTCAGGATTCCATGGGCCCGCCTGTCAAGCGCCGAAGATTAACCACCAACGGGAACCAAACAGTCGACACGCAACGAGCCTCACGCCAGGATTGGCAGCATGAGATTGATCCAACATCAATTGACATTTTTCGAGACTTCTGGTCGCCGCCTGAGCCTCCATCTGACATGGTCTCGAATTCCATGAGTTCGATGATGACCCCAGACAGCCTGGAATTCTCGATCCCTATCGACCCGTTCCTTATGGGCGGACAGGATCTCTCCTCTCACACGCAGAATGAAAATATTTTCAGATTACCTTTTGCGTGCCCGGAGCCATCGCCCAACCTCGGGACTGCAAATTGGCAATCTTTCCTCGAGGGCCCTTCTCAGGCATCACAGAAAATAAACCCGGATCCTCCCAAGCTTGTCGTCAGCGACAGTATTTACCAAAGTATTTGCAGCGATCTCCATGCACGAGTGAGAGAGGATGAATGGGATCCAAGCAAACTCCCGAATGCCCAGGAATTGCAGAAGTTTATTGAAAGCTACATCAGCTGTTTCCACCGCCATTTCCCCATCGTACACTTTCCAACGCTGAAATTGGAATCAACACCAAGTCCCCTGCTGCTGGCCATATGCTGCATTGGAGCGCTGTATCGACTTGATCGACGAAGGGCTAGGGTCCTGTACGATCTGGCCAGCCCACCGTTGTACTCGGCCATATCTGCGAGCCGGAAGATGAGCCCTCCTGCGCCGGGCCCGTTGTGGGCGGTCCAGGGAAGCCTACTGCTCGCAATGAAAGCAATTTTCAGCGGTCGCCCGGCCCTTGTTCTTACTAATGTAGAGAGGACTGGCTTCTTCATTGCTGAGTATCGCTTGCGACGGACGTCATTGGTGGCCGACTCCGAGGACGGAAATTTAAGCTGGGAAGACTGGGTGGAGCGGGAGTCTGGCAAGAGACTTCTTTGCGGAATCCTTATTCTGAGCAACTTAATCTCTGTCACTTATGGCACCAACCCATGGTTCTCCGTTGGTGAAGATCTGCATGTGGATCTTCCGGCGAAGGATGACCTTTGGGATGCTTGCACTGCCGGTCGATGGGCAGAGCTCCGGAAGACAGGCAAGGCAGAACCTCAAAAGACAATCAAAGATGCGCTCTCAAGCTCGTTGTCCGAGGACCAGACCGATTTTCCGCCAAAGGACACGCAGGTATTCTCGGGCTTTGCGAATCTCGTAATCGCCCATGCCGCCAACATCCACGTCTGGCACTTTTCGCAGCTTTCGCAATGCTTTGGCCACGCACCACTGTCCAGCAGCTCCCACGCTCTCCTCGTCTCCGACGTGTCATCGTCAATAGACAGATGCCAACACGCTCTCAGCTACGGCCGCATTGAGGACTACAAGCACCCCTACTCAAGCGACGCGCAAAGCTCCCTCATCTTCAATACGAACGCCCTCATCCGGATAGCGAACACCAGGCTCTTCGGCTCCGCCGATTCTTTCAACCGCTTCATCTTGACGTCGGACAGCAAGCACGCAATCACGTCAGCCATGCACACCTACCTCGCCGCCCCGCAAGTCCGCAATGCCCTCACGACCAAAGGCGCAGCACAGGCCTACGAGAGCTTCACGCTCCCAGCCAAAGTCGGACCCATGCTCGTCAAGAAGACGGCCGCGTTCGGCTGGAGCATCGAGCAGGCAGTCGCTTGGTGGGACACGTCGCTATTCTTGACCAAGTGGGTGCACACGCTGCAGATGCAGGAAAAGACGCAGCCACCGGATGAAGAGGAGAAGAGGATCGTCGAGCTGGTGCGGACGTGTTTGGGGGAGATGGAGTACGAGTTCGACGGGAGCGGGTCGTTGGCCGCGGCCGTGGCGAGGGCGTGTGCGGCGTATTTGTTGGATACGTGGGTTTGGGGTGGTAAGTTTTGTTCTCTTTCTTGTTGTTCGTCTTCTTCCCATCGGCAGGCTTGGTGGGCTGGGACTGACTGGCTTGTGACAGTGACGCCGCGGATGGGATCGGTGTTGACGAAGTTGGCGGATGCGTATGAAGAGGATTTTAGGGAGGAGACGGCTGCTCGTGGTTGAAAGACTGAAAAAGACTAGGATTTGTTGAAAGGTTGTACAGATGCCTGAACCCTGAAAACGAAAAGAGACAACCTGCTCAGGGATGGGGGTATAGAGCAGGTAGAGAGAAGACGAAAAAAGACAGCGGCTTAGGGAGTTATCGGAATAGTTGCGGTGTTCTTATAGGATAGAAAGATTCTCGGGGGCTGGGCCTAGGTCCGCACGGCACTCCTCGTGTCTTTCGAGGATAGAATCAAGCATTTGTTACTTAAGTAGCCTGGCTGAATGGAGTATCTGGAATGCGTGTGGGTATTCTCCGAAATGCGCGGAAAACCCGCGGAGCCCGAAAACATGGATGGACTTAAGGTTAAGGGGAATGGGCGATTGCTGGAGAAAAGCGTGACATTAATTATCAGAAAGGAAATGCCCGAACCTGAAGCAGACAAGCTTGAGGATCGCGGGGCATAAAAAAATCCCCGATGAGGGACACTTTGGACGTTCACGTCATCATATGCCAAGGAGAGGACCCCGCGGTTGCCCCACCACAATCCGACCACTCACGACTTCGACTGTGTCCTGGCCCCGATCCGGTTCACGACCCCGGATGTGCGTATTAGCGAGGGCCGAGCAAGCTATAAAACGCCTGTCCTTGCCCGCCCCCGTCTCGCCCTTCACCCGCTGCCGAATGTGATTACTGATTTCTGAGCTTACTGCTTTCCTGGACCTGCATCTGGCTGGGATTCCTGGTTGTGCGCACTCGTGTTCACCGCTACTCTCTAAACAGTCCCGAATTACGAGCAACTCTTATCTCGCATTCTTTGCCTCTTTCTCCTCTATCTCGTGTTGCACTTTCGATAATAGGTCTCCAGAGGCAGATTACCTACACAGCACGTTTTTGGTTCAAAATCAAAGCAAAGAAGCGTCCATGGCATCCACGGCGACTATCCAGCACCCTTCGCTCGGTACCGTGCGCGGCATTACGGCGGATGACGGTAGTGGCGTCACTCAGTTCCTGGGCATCAAGTATGCGTCGCTCAAGGATCGATTCGCGCCACCGGAGCTGTTAAAGGGCGATGCTAAGGGCGAGGTGGATGCTACGCAGTTTGGGTGAGTAGATGGAAGATCGTCTTTTTCCCCTTGCTCCATAGGGTCTCGTGAGGCTGAGGGGCTGCTTTGTCTCCTTCTCTTCATCCTACTTGTCTCCGCTTCTCGTACAGCAGAGGTTTCAAGCCCGTATTCATCACGCCTTCCTCCCTCCATCTTCCCGCGGTTCAGCAGCTCCATTCCGGCTCAAAAGCGAGCGAGAACTCCGCACATCCTCCACAACCCTCTCATCATCCAGCCAGCTTCATCAACAAAAACTCCGGAAGCCAAGCAAAACCACCACAGTAAGCTGACATTAGCAAACCTAACCGCTCAGACCTCACGTCATCTGCCCCCCTAATGCCATCGACATGGAGTTCGGCTTCATCCAGCAATCGCTTCCGAAGCCTGCTCCACCACCCACATCCGACACCGAGGGCTTGAACCTTAATATCACAGTTCCACCGGCGTCTGTCGAGAAGCCGGCGGGTGGCTTCCCGGTGTTGGCGTTTATCCACGGAGGGGGATTGGCTATCGGGGGGAACTGGTGGCCGCAGTATGATTTTAAGAGGTTGGTGAAGCTCGGAGTGGAGAGGGGGACGCCGTTTATCGGAGTGAATATTGGGTGAGTCCATTTCCTTTCGTGCCCATTCTCTTCAGAGACCAATCTTTTCAGTATGGAGGGTTGGTCGTGCAAAGCATGATAGGCACGAAGCACTATGGCTGACGATCTTCCCACCTTCGCAATAGCTACCGTCTAGGCTTGCCAGGTTTCCTCACCTCTGCTGAGATGCAGCAGGCTGGATACAAAGCAAACAATGGACTCCGTGACCAGGCCACGGCGTTCCGTTGGATCAAAGAGAATATCGTGGGCTTCGGTGGCGATCCGGACAACGTAACCGCCTTGGGCGAGAGTGCCGGTGGTGGTAAGTCAAGCTCCTTCAAGTCTCCTGACTCCGCCTTAGGAGTACCCTTTTCCTCCTTCCGCAGCTCCATCAATCCTGCTCTGCTTTAGGGCTGCGGTAATTCTGCAGAAGCGACAAGCCACTAGCATGCTCACGCCCCTCCAGCCTCCGCGCTCCTTCAGCTCCAATCCAGCACCCCGCTCTTCAAGCGCCTAGTCTCCATGGCCGGCACGCCCATCATGCTGAAGTCCCTCCCCCCCTTCGTCAGCGAACACACCTACGAAGCCGTAACCGCCGCCTTCAACCTCTCCGACCTCTCCCCCACCGACCGCATCTCAGCCCTCACCACAATGCCCATCCACGACCTCCTCACCAAAACCCCCCAAGGCCTCCCCCTCATCACCGTCCACGACAACGACACCGTCAAAAACATCCCCTCCTTCTCCAGCCTCGCAACCACGCTCTTCAGCGACAACAACACCACCAGCGCCCAAGCCCCCTGGTGCAAAGAGCTCCTAGCCGGCTGGTGCGGCTACGACGCCAACATCCTCACAAGCCTAATCCCAGCCCTCAACGCCCCAGACGTCGCCTCCCTCTTCACCACCTCCATCACCAACTCCCTGGCCGCCGACCCGGCCGCTCCCCCCGACCTCGCCGCCAAGCTGCTCGCCGCCTACCACATCGCCCCCGACGCCCCCGCCGCCACCGCCCTCCCCAACATCCTCGACTTGGCCACCGACCTCCTCTTCCGCAACACGGCGCGCGCGTATGCGCGTGCGTGGCCGAAGGGCGCGAGCGACCAGAAGGCCTGGCTTTATGACTTTGAGTTGCCGAATCCGTGGGAGGGGAGGTGGAAGGGCAAGGCGACGCATATCCTGGACGTGGCGTACCTGTTCTTGAACTTCGAGGACGTTCTGCCACAGGAGAGGCGGCTGCGGCTGGTGGATGCGGCGAGGGGGTTTGCGGCGCAGATGCTGGCGTTCGTGGCGGGGAGGGGGGTGGCGTGGCGGCAGGGTGTTGAGGTGGGGGTTTTTGGGGAGGAGGGGGTTGGGAAGAAGGAGTGGGAGGTGGATGAGAGGGAGGATCGGATGGCGAGGTTGGCGAGGGAGGAGGGGGTGGGGTTGGATGTTTTGGTGGGGGCTTGGACGGAGTTTATGCAGGGGAAGTTGGGGCCTTTGTAGGAGATGGGAGCGCCAATGGGATTCGAACGGAGTATGTGATGGGCGAAGCTTGTGTAAGTAACCTTCGTGCTTGGCGGAAGCGGGGTTTCCTGCATCAGCGTCACAGTCTTCAGAGCTGGCAAACGCCAACATCACACACCTCGTCCCCAGCGCCATTACCTATTGATTGGACCCCGACATGGTTTCTTGCCGTTTTTATGAGCAAGGCCGCTGTGCTCGAGGCGATACTTGCGCGTTTGAGCATGCAAGGCCGAAGCCTGCGCAGCCTACGCAGCCCACTCTTCTTCGACCCGCTGCGCAAGCCTTCCAGCCACAAAGGCGGCCGACACAGGACGCCGACACCCCTGTTCTGGATGTTCGCCCTCTGTGCACTTTTTTCATGCGAGGGAAATGCAACAACGGTGTTTCTTGCAGATTCAAGCACGTGAACGCCCAAGTCCAACCTGTCGATCCTTCCCCTGCTCCCGGCAGCGCTGGGATGCAGACCAGTGACCCGCCTGCCTGCATCTTCTATCTTAGAGGAGTCTGTCGAAAAGGCGCTACGTGCCCATTCAGCCATACAGAAATCTCAAGCTCGCATCAACTTCCTGGCCTTACAAACTCCTCGACTCGCTCAATCCCCGATACGGAATCTGGGAAAGCGGTTTCCCGGAGACTGGGAGGAGCAGAGGTGGCATTCGTTGATGGCGCTGCAGTAAAGTCCGTATCACTTTCTTCAGACTTTTCTGCGATCCAGCTCACCGGCCTTGCCGCCGGTGTCAACCTCGACCAGATCACCGCCTTTGTTACCGGATTTGGCTTTCACAACATTAATGAGTCTTGCTTCCGGCTCAAGCACATCCCCGGGAGCCCCTACACGATTGCTGAAATCACAGTCGAGGACCCATTATTCGCGGACAATTTCCTACAACGAGCTGGTCCAAAGCTGAAAATGCAAGGGAGAGACATCACTGCCGTTCCTTTGCAGCAGACAAACTTGAAGACCCGTTCAGAGTCGTCTTCCAAGCGATTGCAGCTCAATACCGTCAGTTGCACTTGGTACAAACCCTCAAAGGTTGCATGGCTGCACTTCGAGACTGCAAGGACCGCGAAACAAGCGGTATCTACCTTTGAGGCTCGTGGACGACTTCGAGATCGGAAACTCCAGGCCAGATACCAACCGCCATCTGCCCGTCCTCCCCTGGGTCATGTTCTCATACATTCGGTCCAGGTTGGAAATCTTGATGTCGAAACTGCATCTGGAGACCTGCGCGAACTTCTCGCTGAAAACCAACCCAAAAACATCGAAATGGGCCCTTTCTCATACGGACTTACAGTTCGCGCTGCGGAGACATGTGTCAAGACTGCTCTTGAAGCCCACGGCATCCTGTCCGACTGGGAAGCATATGGCGAGGGAACAGGCACCCGCTACAAAGCCATTGCCAAGTTCATCAACCCAGAAGATGCTCGAGAGGCTTCATCGGCCCTCAATGGACAGAAGATACCGGAACTGGGTAATTCAAAGATCTACGTCGCTCTCATCACGTCGATCAAAATTTCGGCCCTCAGTCGCATTTACGACGCAGTCAAGACGGAGATAGATGACATGAAAGTAAAGTTTTGGACGTCGTCTCATGTCCATATCAAAGTTTACGACAAGCCGACACACAAGCTCCACACAACCCTAAGGATATTCGGTGAAGATCGACAGGCAGTAGCAAAGGTGAAGAGCTCGGTTGAGAAGCTTTTGGCCGGTACAGTGGCTATGTGCGGAGGAACTCCCGTACGCGAACCCTTCTTCTTCCGCTCCGATGGCCTTGGATACCTTCAGACACTGATGAATACGCATTCGGTATTTATCTATCGTGATCTGAGAAGGGGAGTTCTCCGGATCTACGGGACCCCCAACGCCACCATGCAGACAGAAGCTGCCCTTGCTGAAAAGATCAAGGAGCTATCCAACATGGTCCAATCAATCGTACTTACACCAGAAACGCTCAGAGCAGCCCTCGAGGGAAGGTTTCGGAGGCTCGTGCAAGTCTTTGGCAAAGAGCATATCAAGATGGACATCACCAGCAACCCGAAAACCATCACCTTCTGCGGTTCCGGCAAAGACTTCGAACACGCCCGAGCTCTTATCCAGGATGCAGACAGTAGCTTGTTAGAAGATCGCATGGCGAGGCTCACGACCCTTGCACCCGGCGAGCTCTGCGCCGTCTGTTGGACAGAACCAGACAACCCTGTGACGACGCACTGCGGGCACAGTTACTGCAAAGACTGTCTTTCGAGCCAATGCTCATCCACAACCGCAGACGCAGGCATCCCAATCCGCTGCCTTGGCGCATCCGCAACATGCAACGAGGTCCTTTCACTCGAAGAACTGCAAACCGCTGTCCCCGAGCCCGTACTCGAGGCTCTGCTCGCAACCTCTTTCACGGCCTATATTCGCGGTCGTCCTGAGACGTTCCAGTTCTGCCCGACAGGAGACTGCGACCAGATATACCGCTGCAGCACCGATGGACGGGTCTTCTTGTGCGATGACTGCTTTACGCCTGTGTGCACGTCGTGCCACGTCGTTGCCCATGATGGCCTCACGTGTGAGGAGGCAAAAGATCTTGCTGGCGAAGGCGAGGAGGCGTTTGCGAAATGGAGGGAGGAGAACGATGTGAGAGGTTGTCCGAAGTGCGGGACGATGATCGAAAAAACGTATGGCTGCAACCACATGACGTGCGTTGGATGCGGGATTCACATTTGCTGGTCTTGTATGGATACTTTCAGGAATGCGGGCGATACTTATGCTCACATGCAGAAAAAGCACGGTAGTTGGGGTCTTTGAATGGTTGGTTGCAACTTTGGAGCTCGGTATCAACGGTGGTCGAGGTTGGGAGGAAAGAAGGGGAGGCTGTCTTAACATTTGCCATTTCATTGATATACATCTTCATCCAGCGCTGGCGGGTTTACAGACGTTTTTACTCGAGTATGCAAAGAAGGATTGCCATGATGCCGGATGCTTTTGGGTTGAAGCATTGAAACGAAACTAATTCCTGAGATTTCATTCTATAAAGTAAAAAACCGAGGAATCAATGAGAGAGTTTATCAAGACGCCGTACTACGAATTTGAACCTTGACCCGTCCTCCAAAAGCAAAACGCATTGCTCACGGCGAGAACCTCTCACTCCTCATCTCACGAGCTCCGAACAGGCAACACTGACGTTGTTTCTCCCTGCCGTCCACCACGACGTGATCAGCATACCAAAGAAAAGGAAGAGAAGTGGTAGGAATCGTCTCAACGCATTGCGCTCTGTCCAGATCCAAAAGCCGGATTCCAAAACCTGCTGCAAAAGCATGGCGCGCAGACAGATAACCAATCCAGCCAACCCCAGAATGTTGTGCGCCCAGCCCCTCCGCGTCAACGTAGCGTAAGAGCTTTGGAAGTAACGACGGATTTTGTTGATGGTTCGGCTCGGCCAGATGGTTTTTCGGCGTTCGTGAATCGATATGAAGCATGCCTGTTTGGGAATATCTTCTGTGTCAATTCCTTCTGTGCTCAGGAGCTGATCAAGAAGTTCTAAGTCCCCTTCTTTATGCCAATATGGACGCAAAGTAGGTCTCTGTGCTTGTAATGTTTGTCCAAATTCGACGAGAGCTTCTGCGGCAAGCTTTCGACTGGCCCCGGATGTCAAAGCCAAACGGAGGAACTTGCATGTCAGGACATCTCTGGTTCTCGAAACCATGATTCCTTCTGGCCATCTGCAATAAAAGGCCGCCCCGCCTTCCATGTTTGGAGTATCCCAGATATTCTCCAAAACGTGCTGTGGCTTGAGCGGACCTGTTGATTCGAGCCGGGGATGCGCTGCCGAGAGGTATTCTTCAGCCTGAAGCAGTGCTTTTCGAAGCGACGATTCCGGATCTTCGAAATTATCCCAAGCCACCGCGAGCCTCAGAACATAATCGGCGAGGCCAAACTTGACGGCCCATTCGAGTGCTGTCTTCTGGTAGCCTGGCGATGAGGAACTTGGTCCCTGATAATCCAAACTAGCGCCCAATAGAAGCAGGGATGACATGGCCCCCACCCAGCCGACGTGAAAATGTGCGTTGCAATTGAAAAACGAAGAAAGCAACTCCGGGCCAAGAAAGAGAGAACGCTTGTAAGGGGGATGGCAGTAGCAGGCAAGGCCTCTCCGCAGGATGTAACGCACCAATTCTGTGAAATCCTCGGTTTGATCTATTTCAAGACCCCATGCCTTTAAGTCTCGATAGAGACAGGAGAGAATCAGAGATTCTATGCCAGGCTCGTCTTCAACGAAATTTACCCATCGAATCACATCATTAGCCCCCTCAAGGGAAAGAATGTCGCCGGCTATAGAGAGTGCCAGGTCTGCTGAGGTCAGGCATAAGCCGGCCCCAGTGAGCGCTTCAAGCGCTGGGGAATTCATAAAACTGGTGGCAATTTGGATGAGGGTAAGAGAGCGCACTCTAATCGTGCTCGTTTCTGTCGAGTTGAAATTGAGTCCAGCTTCGATGAAGGGACGGAGCGATCCAGGCTTCCCAAGGGCACACAGGAAGACTAAAAAATTCCAGCGTTGCTCCGGGTCTGCTGCAAGAACCTGCTCGACCGTTGATTTGTAGTCCAAAAGGCCAGCAAGGTCAGGTATAATGGAGGAGTTATATCCGCGTAAGCTCTTAACATCAGATCTTATGGCAGCTCCAAAGCGCGGATCATCGTTGTTTAACGCCGCGAGCCACCATCTGTCCACCGTGCGAAGTTCCATGAGCGAACAAAGATCCAAATTCTTCAGGATATGCTGTGAAAAGAACTTCAAGCCCTCCTCATTACTAGGGATGAACAGTGTCGGTCTCTGCGCATCGTTGCCGCTTAAACGACTATGCAAAAGGAGAACAGGATCACCCTGGGTCAAACTGTCTGGCCAGCCGTCTAAGCTACAGATTAGGGGCCGCGCCCGTCCGCGATGAGTTTCGGTGCTCTCTGGTTCATGTAAAAACAGATCGGAAACCCCGTCTGAGAAACTGCCGATTAATCGAAATCCATGCGTCGAATTTTTATTTGCCAGAATGCATAGGTCAAATCTATGCATGTACTCGGCATCACGGAACTTAGTATACGCTCCTCTGTTTTGCTATAGAATAATAATCTGTCAGCAACACATAATCTTTAGCCTTGACAAGTAACAACTCACCAAAAAGTTGTAGAAAAGCTTGAAAGTTGATTCTGAAGGCAAGGATGTAAGTATATTCGCAATCTCAAACAAATCAAAGTCATCCACGGCATTGATGAACGCCTTTGGAAGCAAGCCTGGCGCTCCATGTTGAATGCTTTGCCACGTCGGAACAGTGTGGCCCTGAATTGATATGGAATGCGTAACACCAAAAACCTTGTCGCAGATCCATGAGCTGGGCCTGAACCTGAAGGAGACAGTGTGTAGCCGCGATTCCTCGGCGTTTTTGTCCTTTGAAGAGCTCTTGGATGTCTCCACAGTGAGTGTGCCGATCGGAAACTCAAACACTGAGAGACTCCATTCCAGGCGCTTGCGTCGCTCCGTAGGAACCCTTCTGCCTGGCTGCATCTCGATTCTCTGGGATTGCTCGATGGGCTCTACATTAAGATGTGTTCGACTCGAATGGTTTTCCAATCTTTCCAGACCCTCATTGATGTCATCAAATTTGCTGAGAAGAAACGGCCGGAGAGATTCAATCTCGTTCCTGATAATTGGCAGTTGCTGATCCAGTGTGGGTTGAACATCTTCCACGTGGTTGGAGAGCGTTGTGATCCCGATATCGACAGCACGAACTGTCGCGATGGTGCAACGGGTTTGCTGACTAATGAACGTAAGCATCTGTATAAGGGTCGGCGAGAGTGCATGACCTGAGCCTCACCTGTTGAATTGATTCTGAAGTAAATTCAGTTCACGGATATGCCCGTCGAGAAGGCGTTCATGCCTGGAGATTTCCTCATCCAAACGGACTTTCTTCAGCCTTGCGCGCACATGGGCGAAGCGATCTCCCTGCCCCAGGAGCGTGCTGATGCTCTCGACCCGCTCTTTGAGTGCCACCAGATCCGCTGTCATCTTGTCCATTTTCTCTTGCCACACCTTCCGCAAATCTGGTGTGATTTCCTCATCGCGGAGATCTTGTACGAAGCTCTTGATGATTGAGAGTGTCTGATCGAGTGAGCTGACGGTATTGCAGAGCCTTCGAATATTCTCTGGAGCGTCCTTGATCCGGCGTGCGATGTCTGAGAGCGTCTTGTAGGTTTTCGCCGTGATCTCGATGAGGGTGCCTAAGCTTGCGACGAGGCCGACGCTGGCCGAGATTGGCTCCATGGCGGCCAGCTGGCTATGAAGTTGGTTGTCGCAGGTCTATTGAAGCATCCATAAGGATATGTGTGGGAAAACACATGTACGTAGCAAGGAGTTAGGAAAGAGATGGAAGGAAAGGACGAGAAGGCCAGCTCTGCGAAGGCAGGCAGAAACATCTACAGATAGGCAATACGCAACGAAACAACGAGGCTGGGTCAAGGCCGAGCCGACAGCCTACACCAACTCATCGCAACGAGGCTGAGCAAAGCCTGTGGTAGCGATCATTTTCCTACCCTAGGGCATGCAGCACATTGAGCGAGGTTCAGCCAATCATGTGTCCTCATTTCCACTTCAGGATGACCGGTCAGAAGCTCTGGTAACCGAAAGGCCGCAAGGCTGAAATACCTCCTGCAGCCTGCACGAGGATGAGTTGTCAGGCTTTGATTTGCTGCAGGCGGCAGCAATGTAGTGAGCCTCGAAAGCCATCTGCAAGCGCTCAAACCCACGTGAATAACCAAAGGTCAGAGGAACATTGATATCATTAAAAGCTCCTGCAGATATTACGTCAGGAAACCGTGAACATGAGCAGCTAAGCCACACTCAAACAAAGCATCAAACACTTACCGGCACTCCAGAATAATAGTGACAAAATCCAACCGAAAGACGCGCGAAAGCAGAGTGGAGTGGACAGGGAAACCGGATGAAATTTTGACGCCAACCAGCCGAGCACTGGCATCCCACAAACGACCTGTTTGATATGTACAACACCCAACCAGATAGTGCCTCGTAATCACATGACAAACCTGCGGCAGGATCCTGTTGTTAGTCCGCTGCCTGCCGACGCAACGAACACTATTTACATCACGTACAGCAAATTCGTGTCTGCAAGGCTGCGTCAGCATCCCCGCATGAAAAGAGGGGTGGGTTCGGAGGACGTACTCAATGGATGGCTGCAGCTGAGCTGTGGCTTCTGCGAATACTTGCCCTCAAGTTCGTCGCGAATGCTGTTGAGTAGCTGGACGTAGCTCTGCTGCGGGTTCTTCTTGAGCGAGGTAATGAAGGCCCAACTCATGGCACCCGTGGCTTGGCCGCCGATGCTAGCATCGGATCTAGAGCATCGTTAGCACATCATTATTCCGGATTCCAGCGGCGAGGGAAGCTGTGTCCAAAAGGAGGCCTCCACTTACGAGGTCTGCGTATCCTTGCTGCCACTCCACATGATAACATCGGCGGGGCTCGTCTTCGTCCTGAGATTCCTCTTGTATGTCTCATCTCCCGACGTAGCCTTCTTGAAGAGACCCATGGCAGTGCTCGCCATACCACCCAAATCGCCACGTGCGTATGACGACACAATGCCGAGAAGACCTTGCCCAGCTTCTTTGGCAAGGTTGGGCTCCTTGAGCACACCCTGGGTGGAGTAGATGTAAGGCAGGTCGAGGGCGGAGCCAGAGTGGCAGGAGTCGAAAATAGCAGTAAGGCGGACACCAGGCTGCAGGGGCTGGACCATGATGCGGTGCATTTCGTCGTCGACGATGTGACCAGCCTGGCGGAAATCGACAGGGTAAATAACTTCATCGTAGCCGTCTTCTTCATCACCGTCGAGGTCCTTGGTCTGGCCGCCGTGACCTGGAGAATATCAACATGTGATCTTACAATAGCAGGCGGGTATGACGTACCGGAGTAGTGGAAGAAGAGCGAATCGTTTGGTCGCGCGTCTTTCACCAGCCAGTGCATGGCCCTCAAAATATTTGCCTTGGTTGGCTGGCTCATGGGGTTCTGCTGGTCATCGGTGAGAAGGACCATGTCCTCGCGCTTGTAACCGAAGTGCTGATTGAGATAGTTGCTCATGTTCTTGACGTCGTTGATACATCCGCGCAGTTGGCCACGCTGACCAAAGTAGTTGATGCCTATGAGGAGAGCTTTGCGGCGGCCGGTGCAGTTCGAATATTGGAAGGAATAGCCTGAGGGGGCGCCGTGGCCGAAAGACTGAGCCTGCTGGGGTGGTGGCGGAGGTGCGCCGTGGTTACCATGGCTCCAGGCGTTGTTGTTGGCAGTCGCTGTAGCTTGTCAGCTTGCCCTTTCTCTCCATCCATCTTCACGGGTTCCAACTTACGATGGCCATACTGCTGTTGCGGTCCTCCGTTAGGCGCGCCGTACCCGTAACCCTGCTGTGGCGGGGGCGTCTGTACACGCGTAAGCATAGTCGGAACCCAACCCGTCGCAGTGTCATTGTACCTGTTGGTAGCCGCCATACTGGCCAGGCGGCGGGGTTCCGTAGCCGTAAGGAGGCTGGGGAGAGTGCGTGGAAGGAGGATAACCGTACTGGCCCTGAGGACTGGTGCTTGTCAGCTTTGGGCACGAACAGTCGGGGAACGACAAGGCATACGGGCCGTACTGCTGAGGCGGAGGATAGCCCTGCGGCGGATGGCCGTAGTTCTGGGGCGGCGGCGGCCCTCCGTATCCTCCGCCGTGGTATCCTTGACCTGGATAATACGACATAGCGGCGGTGTGGTCGCGCCGGGTCGCGGCGTGTCCGGTGGAGATGTCGCGAGGAAGCGCGGGAGCTCAAAGGCGCTGGACCGAGCGGGCGTGCGCGACGGGTGCAGGAGAGTGCGGAGAGCAAGCTGGAGCGCGCGAGAGGGCGAGAGACGGGTGTTAGGGCAAGCTGCGGGCCAAATGGAGGAGGAGGCGTGAGAGAACACCCCGCCGCGGAGGTTGGTAGGGCTGAGGGCGCTGACGACGAGGATCCCGGCACAGATCTGCCGGTCGAGCCGATTTCCGTGCACTCGCTGCGCAACACCACTGCGGCGGTAGCCAAGCACGGCGCCGGGCACCACGATGCTTATCTACTGTTCCCGGAGCCGCTGCGGCAGAGGATGGCGCGACAGCTGCCGCCGCCTTTTCGCGCGCCTTGCATCAGCGCCGGCCCTGCTGCGCCCAGGAGCCCAGACCGCGCGGAAAGTCCAGGCCGGCGGAGGGCGCCGCCGTGTCAAAAACAAAAAAAAAACGCCAGTCTCCGCGCGCGAACACCCCATCCCGTCTGGAGACGGTGAGCTGCTCGTCACGGGCCCCCAGCCAGCGGGAGCTTGCACGCGCTTGCAGCCACAATGGCACTGTGGCACCACTTTGCCCCAGATTGGCCGCTCCGCACGCGCGTCGCTTGCAAGCGAGCGGCTGCTCCGAGACCCATTGGCCCAGCGATTGCCGTTTCGGGGCGCGCCTGGTACGAATCAGGGAGTGGCCGTGGTGGTTGTGCTGCTCGACAAGGCAAGCTGAGCCCAGGGGCAACGCGCTGTGGCGTGCATGGCCAATCTGCTGGCGACAGCAAGCTCCGTCGTGCCGCACGCTTGCACACGCACTCCAGCTCCAGTGCGCTGCTGCCGTTGTGCTTCGCCCCATTGGCGCGAGGCCGGCGACGGTGGCAACTGTGGAGTGCGGCTGGCACCCAGCTGACGTAGTGCACGGCGCGACGGTGCTGGCAGCGCACGGCTGCGAAAGCTCACCTCGCGTCAGCGCAAGCGTGCTGAGCCACGAAGCTCAAATGCTTTCAAGAGACGGCCCGTCGGCGCCTTTCGGCGCGTTTGCCTTCGGGCTGCCGTCACCGTCGGCTTCCCAGGCATCGATGGCGCCGGAATGCGGAGCTTTCATGCCATCATCGCGCCCCAGGAGCCCATCGAGGCCGAGCAGCCGCGAGTCCGACGCGCGAGAGCGGACAGAGTATATATGGGCGAAGCGCTGGAACGGAGCAGCAGCGGGCCACGTCGCTCCGCACAGCTGCCAGGACTCGTGGAGCGGGGCAGGCGTGCAGCTCCAACCAGATCGACTCAGGAACCCGACATCCGCGGGCTCGATGGAGCAATCAACGGGCACAGTAGCAGTTGGACGAGGCAGCGAGGCGCAGGGCTGCAAGCAGCAATTGTCTCCGAAGGGCTCCGCGAAAGCTCCGCTTTGGCCCGGGATCGGCGAACGGCGCGCGGGTCCCTCGATTTTTTGCTGCCCTAGCGCGGGGCAACCGCGAAGGACTGAACGCGCCGCCTGAGCTTCAAATTTGCCCATTGCCCTCTCTCCTCTGCTTCTCCACCCCCATCGCTCTCTCCAGCCTCTATCCGCGTTCTGCCGCAGCACACACGCCCGCCATGTCTTCCTACGCCCTCCCCAAGTCCCACCAGGACGTCAGTATGCCCGCGCCGAAATCGCCGCCACGCGTTGCTGACTCACTGCCCGTAGCTCATGGAGAAGTCTCTGGTTGAGACCGACCCCGAGATTGCTGAGATCATGGTGCGCCCGCCTCCTTCCATGCCATAGCTGCTGCCATTTCCTAACGACGCGCAGAAAAAAGAGATCCAGCGCCAGCGCGAGTCCATCCTCCTCATCGCCTCCGAGAATGTTACCTCCCGCGCCGTCTTCGACGCTCTGGGCTCGCCCATGTCCAACAAATACTCCGAGGGCTACCCCGGCGCCCGCTACTACGGTGGCAACGAGCACATCGACGAGATCGAGCTCACCTGCCAGAAGCGCGCCCTCCAGACCTTCGGCCTCGACCCGGAGAAGTGGGGCGTCAACGTCCAGTGCCTGTCCGGCAGCCCTGCCAACCTGCAGGTCTACCAGGCCATCATGAGGCCTCACGACAGGCTGATGGGTCTTGACCTCCCCCACGGTGGTCACTTGTCCCACGGCTACCAAACTCCTCAGAGGAAGTAAGCCATCTCGCCACCGGGCAGAAAGCTCGAGATGCTGATCAGACCACCAGGATTTCCGCCGTGTCCACCTACTTCGAGACCTTCCCCTACCGTGTCAACATCGACACCGGCCTGATCGACTACGACAAGCTGGAGGAGAACGCCCTGATGTACCGCCCCAAGGTCCTCGTCGCCGGTACCTCCGCCTACTGCCGCGAGATCGACTACAAGCGCATGCGCGAGATTGCCGACAAGGTTGGCTGCTACCTGATGATGGACATGGCCCACATCTCTGGTCTCATCGCCGCCGGTGTCAACGCCTCTCCCTTCCCCTACTGCGATATTGTCACCACCACCACCCACAAGTCTCTCCGTGGCCCCCGTGGTGCCATGATTTTCTTCCGCAAGGGTGTCCGCAAGGTCGACGCCAAGACCGGCAAGGAGACTCTCTACGACCTTGAGGGTCCCATCAACTTCTCCGTCTTCCCCGGTCACCAGGGTGGCCCCCACAACCACACCATCACCGCTCTGGCCGTCGCCCTGAAGCAGGCCCAGTCGAATGACTTCAAGCAGTACCAGCAGCAGGTCATCAAGAACGCCAAGGCTCTCGAGCTCAAGTTCAAGGAGCTCGGCTACACCCTCGTCACTGGCGGAACTGACAACCACATGGTCCTCCTCGACCTGAAGCCCCTCGCCCTCGACGGCGCCCGTGTCGAGGCCGTCCTCGAGCAGGTCAACATTGCCTGCAACAAGAACACCACTCCTGGCGACAAGTCCGCCCTCACCCCCATGGGTATCCGTATTGGTGCCCCCGCCATGACCTCCCGTGGTCTTGGCGAGCAGGACTTCGTTAGGATCGCCGGTTACATCGACACCTGCATCAAGCTCTGCAAGAAGATCCAGGCTGACCTGCCCAAGGAGGCCAACAAGCTCAAGGACTTCAAGGTCAAGGCCGCCTCCGGCGAGGTCGACGACATCAACAGCCTCAAGAAGGAGATCGCCGCCTGGGCTGGCACTTTCCCCCTGCCCGTGTAAATTCCTTTTTTCAAACAGCAACTCGCGGATGATGAGAGTTGGGGGTTGACGAGGTGTTGCTTTCTTGCATTGTCTTGATCCTGATTATTGAGCGACGTATAGAGAGCGTCTTCTGGAAAAACCAAATTGGGTGGTTCAACAAAAAAAGGTATCACGGAAGCTTCAACGACCGTTTTATGGAGTATCATGAGGGATAAAAGGCTTTGGGCTCGGCGTTTTCTAATGATTTAACATGCGATGCTGGGAGGGATGATGGCAGGATATTGAAGAGATATGTAGCAGCTGCTTAACCAGCTCTGATGAGAGAATACGAGGAATCACCTGCTATCTTTTTTGCCCTATTAGTTCATGTGACGATGAAATGTCCTGAGTTGGGAGACGCTAAATGATGCCTGTCATGTGCTGTGTAGACTCGAGTCTGGCCATGTTTTAGCTTTGTGCGGGACAATGCAAGGCAAAATCGCTGCATGTTAATATAGAAGAAGCCAAACTTGCAGAGTTGGAGCAACGCAAGGATCTCCTTGTAAAGTCTTAAGTCGACAGGCACATCGACAGACATGAGTACCGCGAAGTGAATCCGATTGCAACTACAACGTCAAGAAGGCTATATAAGTGTAAAGGGAGAGCGCGCCGCCTGACTTTATATGGGGTATGTGGCTATATGAATCGAATCAGAAACAACCCTTCCGAAACAGACCTTCCATCCCTCCATTCCTGCACCTTCTGCACCTTCCTATCTTTCCTCCTCACTGCCTTTTTTTTTTTTTTACCTCTCGCCTCCTCTTTCCGATCCCATTCCGTGTCTTGGTACAATTTCGTAACTGATCGTCATCTCATCGCTCGTAAACTCGTGAAAATGAACGTCTCTCGTGAAAACCTGTACCTATAATCCAGACTCCACGCTCGAGAAAAAAGACGGCCCAGGTGAAAAGAAGTGAAAAAAGGCCTGCACAAAGCCCGTCCCGTCCGTCCCCAGCCAACCACCCCCTCAACCCACCTCAACTCAACCCACCTCACCCCCCACCTCACTCACCCTCCACCACTCCCCCTCCTCAAAAACCTCAACAACCCACCACCACCCCCCCTCTTCCTCTCCCCTCCCCCCTGCTGCGGCAACCCCGCCGAACTCCCCGCCGCCGCCGCCACCGCCTCCGCATTCATCCTCTCCATCGCCGCGTAATCAAACGGCACCGTCCACTTCCTCATCGGTATCTCCCCCAGCTTCGTGCTATCGGACGAGAAGCTGTACGTCGACGGCGTGATGCGTTTCCCTCCCGGCACCTGCAGCAGATTTGCGGACGACTGGTTGGTGGGCGTGCCGTCACTACCGCGGTGGAGGGGTTTGGGTGGGGGGAGGGGTTGTTGGGGTTGCTGCCGCTGCAGATGGCGCCGCCCTGTTACCGCTGCTGACTGCACGCCACCGCCCGGAGGAATGGGGAGTGGTCGTGGTCCGAGGAGGGGGGTTGCGGGGAGTTCGGCGGCTAGGGGGTTTGGGAAGGGGAGTTTGGGGGGGCGGGGGGGTTGGTAGGGGGGTGGCATTGGCGTTGTTATTGGGGCGTTGATGGGGAGGGGTTGGTTAAAGAAGGGTTGGAAGGGTTGTGGGGGGATGAAGGGGTGGGTGGGTTCGCGGGCGCGGGGGCCGTGGGGCCAGGTTTCTGGGCGTTGCGGTTGTTGTGGCTGTGACTGTTGGTGGTGGGATGGTGGTGGTGGGGCGGGGGGAGGGGGGGAGGTGGATGGTTGGGGTGGTGCGGCGGTGGTGGTGGTGGTGGTGGTGTTTTTGACGGGTTTACGCGTTATGGTGGATTTCTCGCGGGCGGGGGGTTGAGGGCCGCCTGTTGCTCGGGAGTAGCTGGGCGGAGGCGGCTGGGAGTTGCTGGAGGCGCTGGATTGCGAGCGAGGGAGCGGCGGCGGCTTCGTCGGGTCTGGCGATGGCAGGGGAGACGTCGCGGGCGTCGTCGTCGGGCCCGTCGATGCTGCGGACGACCCGGACGAATCCTTGCTCGCGCGCTGTTGCGACTTGGCCGACAAGGCTGTCGAGGAGCTGTTGTTCGACGAGGAGCTCTTCTTCATGTGCCGCGGTCGCCGCACCAGGACCAGCTCCGTCTGCGACCTCTTGCACCTTGCCGACTTGATTGGCCTTGCCCCGGATTGCCTCTTGGCGCCCGCGCTGCTCCCGCTCCCGCCTCCGCGTTGGTGCCCCGCGGAGACTCCGCACTCTTGGTGCTGGTGGCTCCCGCAGCGGTGGCATTTCTGTCGGATTCGATCGAGGACCAGCTGCGACTGCGAGAGCCGGTGGTACAGCTGGCCCAGGGCGTCAATGGCCTCGGCTCTGGACGAGTCGGATAGGTTGGTGAGCGACTTGTAGTCCAGATGGTGGTCGTCCTTGCCATGAGTCAGGAAGGCGCCAATGATGGCGACGAGGCCGCTGTTGAGCTTGAGCAGGATCTCAGTGAGCGACGCGTGCGCAATTGCTGTGCGTTGGTTAGCCTGGCCGCAGTGTCTGGGGTGCACGGGAACCGGTCGTACCGTCGCCGCGGGCGAACCTCTCGCCAGCCTCCGCGTAGCTGCGGTCGTATTGGCGCTGGATGTCGACTGGGCCCTGCCGCAGCGAGTTGCTGAGCCTCAACTCGTCGCCGGACGGCTCCACGTGGGCGGCCGTGGGACGATGCGCCTTCTTGGTGGTCCTCCTGCGGCGACGCCTCTCGCGCAGGCGCTTGAAGACGTCGAGCCCGCTCGTAAAGGCAGCGATGATGGCAAAGACGGAGTCCCCGACCGGCCAGCCGTGCTTCTCATGGTGGGCCATGATTTTGTCAACGTCGCACCGCGATGGCGGTCACGAAAACGGTCGCAGCAGGCGGCGGAGGCGGCGACCTGCGGAAGCGGCCCTCGATCACGACCACATAGGCTCGGCGGGGGGAAGGGAGAGGGCGGAGAGGAGCAAGGCAGTTTATTGCACATGTTTGTTGACGGGCCCTGGTGCGCGCTTCGCCCGGTTCCTGCAGGCCGTGAGTGGTGGGCGCGAGGCCTGCCCGCGCGTGCAGGTAGCCGCCCCGCTCTCGCGCGGCGCTGGCCTATCGTTCGGCCGCAGCGCCCATAGTGCGTCCATTAGCTCCCAGCCTCGTCGGTGAACCCTGAGCGCGACGCAGCAATAGGTGGTGCGCCGGTGCGGAGGACTTGCAGGCGCCAGGCCCAGCGGTTGGCCGTGGAACGCGCTGAAACTATAAGTGAGTGCGCGCGGAAGGCTAATCCGGGCGGCGTTGAGTCATTCGCCCGCCCGCGTCGCTGCGAAACAGGGCGACGCGGTGCCCTGGTGTTGAATGCAGCGAGGCGCGTCTCCGCCTCGGCTACGCGTCGCGACTAGGCCCGTTCGGGGTCGCTTGGCGTGCCTGAGGCCAGAAGCGGACGCTTGCCTCGTCGCGCTGCTGCGGAGGAACGTCGACGGCGCCCATGAAACACGCGTGTTGCTGACCGAGCATCTCATTCGGGCAATCGGAATGCACTTCCTGACTGGCCGCCCCGTCAAGTGGCTCCGCTCTCCTCTCTTTTGCTGCGTCTACTGCCAGCCTCCCTATTTTCACTGTCTCCTTCACTGACGTCTCGATCTCGCTCTGCTTCCCCGACGTGCGCGGACTCCGCACTGCTCGGGCCGCGGAAGGCACCGCCGCGCGCCCTTGATGTGGAAAGTCCAAGCCTGCATTGAGCCCATCCACGCGCTTCCGCCTATCCCCGGCCAGTGAAAAGTCCTCTGCCTAAACCAAGACGTCTGACTGTAGAAACGCGTGGTTCCATCTACTCTCTTTCAACAAAAACATCGGACTACTCGATTGTTGACCTGCACAGTCCACCGAGTGTGCAAGTCCCAATCACTCCCATTATCCAGTCCATCAGAGCCTTAATCAACGATGCCAACACCTAGTAAGGCTTAATCCACCTTTCTCAAGGCACAACATTCATACCCATGAAGTGTTGTTCAACTTGATATTTGCTGTTCCCAGAGATCGTTCACCAGAGGCATTTCCTACTGCCGAATAACCGTGATCTCTCCCACCACTGAGCTTCACATCAACATCTGCGGTCTCCCGCGTCCTGAACTGCATCTAATCCACCAATGGAAACGATAAACACGCGCATCTCCTTGAATCTCACCGTATGAGAACCAAAAACGCGCCACTGCTGTATATCGTACTACAACGCCTCGCTCCAACGATGTCCGGGCAGACCAACGCGATCATACCTGGTTCTAACGGACAACGACGGTAACGAAGAACTGTATTCGTGTCCAAATACGTTCATGTATTTCCCAGAGAGGTTCTCTTAAGGAGTAGAAAGCTTCACACCAGATGCCGCACCGCGGATCGTCGGGCCAGACCTCTGCGCCGAGCAATTGCTGACATACCACAGTCATGAGACATTACCTCAGACGTCCAATCTAGACTTAGCATCATCATCATGTGTCGTGGGGCTTGTCTCAACTATAAGGAGCAACAATATGAAGATCAAGCGCCGGTGCAATCAGAACACGAGAAGTCGCCGCCTGGGCAGAACGAGTAATGCATCGTGCGCCTACGCCCAGTTTACTCACCCAGACTAGTGGAAAATAACTGATGTGACCGCGATAATCATTATTTGACCGTTACAATGGTAAGCGAATCCATTACTACTTTTAAGTGGTGCACCTATCCGAGGATGGCCTTCCGGTCATGCCGGCATAGCGTTTCCATACTGCAAAACGAATGACAAGCGCCAAGATGGCCCTGCTAAGTACTAGACGCGGCAAGCCAAGGTGAAAACGTATGATCTCGGGTAACGGATTTGAATAATGAGCCATTCATATTTTACATCACTTCCCCATATACCTATCTCCGTATATAAAGGCCTGTAAGTCCAAGATTATCCTTCAACTACCCCCACAAAATTTGAGGCCACTCCATCAAAGAACCAGTCTTCCATCTCACACCACCAAATAGTGCCAACGGTGTTCCAGCCCAACATGAACACCTTTGCCGTCACCACTCTTCTCTCCCTCCTCGCCTCTTCCGCTGCCGCCATGACTTACGAGCAATTCCCCGCTACGGGTATCTCGTGCCCCTCGGAATCTGGCGCCGACCTGACCAGCTCGACCGTGGATATGCAGGCTGCGGCCGATGCAGCCAAGACATCTACACCGATCGAAGCGTCGGCGGCAAACCGTGCTTCCGGCAAATGCTCGTCGCTGAGAGGCGTGCCGCTTTTCACGGTCAGTGCTACTGTTGCTTTATTATTTTCTCTCTTTTTTCTATGAGAACGTGGTAGACAAAGTTTGGATGGTCCTTTGTGGTGGTCGAAGATTTACTGATGACTTTCTCTTCAAAGACCAGCATCAACCAGGCAAACGGCGAGCGCGCGGGCAACATGGGATTCGCGTACGATAAGAAAACGCAGACGATCTACTACTGCTTCACTCAGGGTCTGTACAGCACCAATGGCAGCGGATACCCGGATATCTGCAAGGAGGTGTAAGAAAGGCTTAGCCGGCGGTACTTGTGTGCGGAGAGGTGGCCGACGATTATGCGTATATGCGGTTTGTATATATGGAGGGTCAAGAAACCATGTATATTGAGTGCGTTGAAGAAATTGCATGTATTCACCCAAGAGACGATTAATGCACATTGGCTGTCCTACGAATACCTATTGTCTCGGGCCTATTAACTCCGCTGTTTATCCTATGGCTCCAGTTAATTCTTCTCGATACCGCTTTAAACCTGAGCAACCAGATCGTGACAATCACCTGACTAGCACGTGCAAACACCAGCAACAAGTATCCCTCCCTGCCTTCGTCTCGCTAACATCCATCACATCCCGTTCAGATACAAGCTCCCACTTTTGATCGCGACATGCGGGCTCCTCCACCTCAAAACAGCTCAGGATCCGTTGCGTCATTGTGCCCAGGGCGTTGCGTGCTTATCGCGCCTTCACCCGGTCCACCTTCCCGTCGCCGGCATCGCATAAGAGGAGCATATGATAGCGGCTGGAGAGCCTCTTTAAATGCAAGACACTCCAAGACTTTTCCTTCATCAGGCTAAAGCTTAGTCTAGCTTCTCTCTTCTTACTCTTCGACGATCCTGAAGCGTCATGGCTGCACCGCACTCCAAGAGCGCCACCGGCAACGACATTCTTCACGTCGCCATCGCCGGTGCCGGCATCGCAGGCCTGGCAGCTGCTATTGCGCTCTCACGCCATCCACGCATCGAGGTGCAGCTATACGACAAGGCCACAGAGCTGCGCGAAATCGGCGCATCCATCGCTCTTGGTCCAAACGGGCTGCGGACGCTGGAGAAGCTCGGCGTCGGCAATGCGTTGGATGACGATGTCGCCTTTCGTGGGCCGAGCGGGTTGCCTATGATCTACCGGTTAGTCCTTAGACGTCCTCTGGTTCCATGATCTATATTAACTTTATATATTAATGTTACTTTGGCAGGCACTGGAAGACGAATGAGATCGTCAGCTTTGACGAATTCGAGAACGTCCCGGATCGCCGACACCAGACGGCGCGGTTTGCTCGCGCGCATTTGCACCAGAGCCTCTTGCAACATGTACCGCCAGCGAAGATTCATCTCAAGAAGAAGATTGTTGCAGTGGGCGCCCTGCCCGAATCTGGTGTTGTGCTAAAATTTGCGGATGGTACTGAGGCCGGAGCTGATTGGTTGATTGGGGCGGATGGGATTAACTCGGTATTGAATCACTTTGCTTTGTTCTTCGTTGCTCATGCATATTATGTGCTAACTAATGGAGGAATAAGGGCGTCCGGAAGTTCTTCGTGCCGGAGCACAAGTTGGGCTGGACTACGGGAGTAGCATATCGAGCAGTTTTCGATGCTTCGTTGGTCGAAGGCATACCGGATTTGCCTGAAGATTCAACGCACTGGGTACGTATCTTACCAGTACGCCTTCTGCTGACAAGATGGCTTCTCTAACGGTGCAACAGTGGGGACCAAACGGGAGCGTCTTTGCATCAAGACTTGGTAAGGCACTCGAAGATTGAGCCGGCCATCCTTTCTGATTTTCTCCGCGTCAAGGGAGGGGCCAATTCACAACAGTCAGCATAAACCAAATCGACCCGGAAGACCCAAAGAACAAGCAAATAGTTGAACGCTCCCAATGGGATGACCTCAGCGATATTAACCACGTCCGAGAACTCCACAAAGTACGCGCATTTCTCGCATTCTCCTTCCTCTTCTCCAGTACTCATCCATTCTCCATGTCTTTTCTTCGTCCGATAGAGCAAACGCTGAACAACACAGGACTGGCACCCCCTAATCCGCGCCCTCTTCGCCGCCACCCCTTCTATCCGCGTCTTCCCCAACGTCGCCATTACCGCCCCCCTCCCCTCCTACACCTTCCTGGACGGCCGCGTCGCCCTCATCGGCGACGCCGCTCACCCCCACGGCGGCGCTTTTGCTACCGGAGGGTCCCTCGCCATTGACGACGCTTACGCCCTATCTCTGGCACTCTTTACCGTGTTTCCTCCCACGAGCGCTAGCAAAACTCCAAGCTCGGCAGAGCTTTCGAGAGCGCTGTCGATTTATGAGAAGACAAGGAAACCGCATACGACACGTCTGCTGCAGATTGTGCATGCGATGAACGAGAAGAGTAAGGAGAGGCTGAGGAGTGGGGATGTCGAGTCGGATGAGCAGTTGAGGGAGAGAATGGGGAAGCGGGCGGATCCGAGGTGGTTGCATGAACATGATGTTGAGGCGGCTTTTCGGGCTGTACTGGAAGCAGAGGGAGCGAAAGGGGAAGGTGTGGGCGTAGAGGCAAGATTGTAGACGTCAAGGTACGTGAGCGGTTGAGGTATGAACTCTAAATAATCTTGTCTGATTGTGCCCCAGTGTAAGGAAGCGGTCTTGCTCGAAACACATCTCAACGATCGCACTTATAGCCCGAATCTCGGCACTCATTTGCTCAAAGCACCTTCAATAGTGTCTCCCGTGACTTGACGATCCAGGCTAATAGCCTAATGGTATCATTCGACTGTGAAAGTAGACCTTTGCTCCCATCCAATATCCCTGACCAGAAAATACTTCATCAATGCCCAAGGTGGCACCGGCTAAACGACTGATACGCGACCCCAAAGAAGACATGTCCAACTGCAGTGCCGTTAAGTACTCAACGACCTTCAGGTTGACACTACAAATGCGAGTAAACCAATCGACCCTAGGATACCAAGAAATACGACTTATCATTACGGACGACCAGCAGATCCACCGTCCAATACGAGCTTCCCAACAACCAGCTTGACAAACCTCTCAAACACTGGAAAACAGACGGATCACTGGTTCAGATTCTACGGAGAGCTGCTTGCGAAAGCGCCGCGGCTACCGCATCTATTCTACTCGAACTACAAATCACGGGTGCCTTCTCCCACCACGTCATCTGGCGACAGTGCCATGGACAGCGGCGCGAGCGACAGCGCCAGCTTCACCGGTGCAAGTTTTGTCGCGAGCTCATCGAAGTCACCAGCTTTCCACCCGGAGCTGCCTCGTGATAGAGTATCCGTAAGTTTCGAAGACGTTTTCGACAGAATCAAGGATCTAGAACAGGCAGTACTTCAGCAATTGACCCCCTGAGATCTGCTGTACGGCTTGGACAGTCCCATCCAACAAAATTTCGAGGTTAAAAACACTAGAGGAGTGTTACAAGAGCTGAATCCGTCTTACAGACTCAGTGATGAGCTCGTCTGTCCCTACCAGGCGCGGTAAAGGCACGTTTCCAAGGCATGAGGGCTTTTTGTTGCAGGCTTGAGCGCAGCTCGGTGTTCAAGCTAAATGGTCGGCAAGCATTGAGCAGTAAATGGCAAGACAGATGCATTCAATGAAATATCTCCTCAGTCAATGCAAAGGTCAGCGCTGCCAACATAAACAGTATGAAGTGATACAGCTACTGTTTAGATCCCTATTTGATATAATAACCGAGAAAAATGAGCTAGAGACTTGTAGAAAACAAATTTAGAGCAATTCATCAGAATTTCACTACTACCGGACATTCCCTCTCGCACTCACATTAACAAAGGGGTACGGCTGCACATAGACGAAAGTAACTAGAAAAGAAAGTTCAAGCAACAGGAATTACAGTAATCTCAGTGCGCCCTTCAACTGCAACACTAAAACTCGCTCGGCCGTTCTTGTCCGCGGTAAGTGTCTGATCAGGATTCACTCTGTACTGCCCACGTGGCTGGAGCTTCTCGACCTCAAGCTCAAACGTTCCATTATCTCCAGATGGGTATAACACGAGCTCCAAGTCGGAGCCGTGCGACCATGCCTTCGCAACGAGGACGTCGGGGTACGGAGCAGAAGCCAAAACAGGGCCCGCGAGGGTGCTCTTCGGGGGGCCCTACAAAGAAAAAGACTACCCGTCAGTAATGTTCAAAGAATAAAGGGACGAGGTGTGATTTCGATGTACCTTTGTGATAAGATTCTTCCAATCTCCGCACTGGATCATCAGTGCTCGCGTGAAAAGACTCTGCGTCAACCCTGAAACTTTACCAGGCTTCAGGCTCGTGGCCCCAGAGGGCAGCGTGATTACGCCAACGTATTGCTTGAGGTGGTTGATGCAGGCTCTTTTGATGGGTTCATCGCCAAACTCCCCGGCCACAACAGCCAACGCGGCGTAAGCGAAGTCCTCTGTGGACTCATAGTTGCCCGGGTCAATCTTGTCCGCACCCACCAAGTTGGCCAGCGCAATCTCGCCCGTAGACTCATTGAAGCGCACTGTTTCCTGCTTGAAAATTGCGTACATCCGTCTGGAAACGTGGTCGAGGTGGCCCCGGCAGAGTAAAGCGTTCAGAAGCGTGTTGATGGCGCCGCAGATCCCCGGAATCGTGAAGCCAGTCATTTCGCTGCGGAGGGTGAGGATGCTGCCGTCGCTCTCTGTGAAGTTGACGTTGAGGGACTCTTCGAATTTGCTGTTGAGGCTTTCTGCATGGTTCGTCCCGAAGGCGCGGTCGTACACGACTTGGCCGACTCGTCCTTGCATGTTGCACATTGTGTAGATCCAGTTTGGCTCACATGGGAAGAGACAGTACGGATTAGCCGCCCACTGGCTGACGATGGCTTTGTCCATGGAATGGATGTCGTAGTTGTAGACGTGTTTTTTCGAAACCTGAAATTTGAGGCTGTTCGATTTCGTATACCTGTCGTCACCACTGTGGGCCGTGTACAGCGCGACAGCGGGTAGAAGGTAACCGGTAACCATGATGTTATCTTTTTTCACAGGATCCCAGTCCAATGAAAAGTGCCCCCAAAGCTTTTCCCACTTCCAGAAGCCGACAGAAGTGGGGAGCAACGACTTCTCGATCGTTCTTCGATAGGCCTCGTTAAGGTACCCATGAAAGTTGGGAACAAAAATGCCTTGGTACATGGCCATAGTGTACATCCTCCAGTATAACTTGTATCGAATCGCGGCAGTCTGAAACTGATCCACAGTATCGACATTTGAAAAGTCGTTGATATCCTGAAGACACTGGTCAATAATGTACTGGATGCTTCGGAGCGCTTCAAGGGATAGCTCCCTCTGGCCTTCGGGCGGTGGCGGAGCGGCGTTGGATTCGATCTTTGCCAGGACATTGGGCAAGAAACTATTCCGCTTTGCACGTGTCTGCAAACCTTCGCGCATTTCCTTCATCGAGGAGAGGCGGAAGTATAGGAAGATGGTAAACAGAACCCCAATGGATATGTAGCCAGCCGGCTCAAAGATCGTCGGTCCGGCTACGGCGTAGGCTGCGATGGCAGAAAACGCCCAATGTACAATTGGGAAGAGTAGTCCTCCCGAGCCGAACCACTTCCAATAGGCCAAGTTAGAATGACTCAGAGACAAGGCTTGGTCAACTTACCGCGAATAAGACAAGTGGTTGCAAAAGAAGTGTCGCAATGAAGAAGACAGCCGCAATCCAGTTTGCACAGGCAAAGAAACCAGCGCCTGGGAACACCAGAGCAAGGATTGCGGCACGCACACTAGGAGAGATGGGATACTCGGTCTGGTAGAATGCGCAGACTGCTACAACAGCCATGCTCGTCCAGGCCACAAGTGTCCGGTTCTGAACACGCTTTCGATACGTGCCGAGACCGACCGTCTCCGGGATCAACTCGGTGCATTCTTCAAGAATTAGAAGCCTGGAGTTTGACGCGTGAGTTGGGATACATACCATGCTTCATTTTCTTGTTAGAGCCCCTGGCATCCATTATCCTGCCTTTGACCGTTCAAGGTGAAATGTATTTCAAAATGCACAGCCGAAATCCACTCGATCAAAGGCTGTTATATCTTTCTAGATCCCCCAAATATAATTGAGAATGTGCACAACGGACCCCGCACGGAGAGACGTCTTCTCACCTCTATCGAGGCAGAAACACGGAGAGCGGACCGTGATTTCCTGTGTGTAACCCCGTGGAGTGCGGAGAAAGCGGGGTCCTGCGTGGGACCCCACGGAGGACGGTCCGCGGTGGAAACATGGAAGTTTCCCTGCACAAGGCCTCTTCTCCACGTCAGACGCTCGGAAATCCTGATGTCGATCTGGGCTCCTGGAAAGAAAACTCCTTCACCCCGAGACTTCTCCCAGAAAGGCTGCATCGATACTTCGCAGTCCTTCTTCGTCCTTAGTACGTTCCGGGAACATCTCTCACTTCGAGCATCATGGCGTGTTGCGTTCTGAGAGTGTACTTATTGAATTGTAGCTTTGTTGGCTACAAGATGCTGGGTGCCCTCGGTTTTAACGGCTCGGAAGCGCCTGCACAAAACCAAAAAGGCACGTCTGACCCTTGTCCTCAGTATGTCACAGCACGGCTTTCGGTCTCAGGCTTGTCATGTGGAGCATGTGCAGCAAAGGTTGAAGGTGCAATCGAGAAGCTCCAATATGTCTCATGCGTAGCCGTCTGATTGCCATTCAGCCAAGTCAAGGTCGCCTATGACAGCACTGAAGTCTCGATTGAAGTTGTCACCCGCGCGGTTAATCATCTTGGTTCTGATGCAACATTCTGCAATCGTTCGAGTCCGGAGAGTATTTAAGCACTACGTTACGAAGACGAGATCCAGAGATTGCGGTATTGCTTCAGCTGCACTTTGATGGGCTCATTCTATTTGGGTCTTATCGACATGTCAACGAAGCACCTACCGGAATCGTTTAACAATTTATCAACTGAATGGTGGGCACAGTCTCTCTTGGGCTTTCGATCTATTGATTGATCCAATATCATTACGCATTCGCCATCCACCATAATGCATTGAAGAGGCTCAATTGGCACAAGACATTCCGCTCGGGGATTTACTCCCTTAATTTGGACAACTAATCGAGTTTCCTTTACCTGATATTATTCTATTAGTTCGTCCGGGACTTTTACTGCGATTGACACATCAGCCGTGACCCAAGGAAAAAAAGCGAAGAAGAGCTCTCTGGTATTGATGGAATCAGGACTTGAAAAACTGCACAAACACATTTCTTCGTTGGAAGGGTCAGTAGTTGCACACTTAAGATATTTTGTGGCGGCATTGACGTACAGCAGAGCTCTGTCTTACCCAATGGCGATTGCATTGTTTTCGGTGCGCTGATTGCAGTAGTGCCAGTATCGTTCCGTTACGTTGAGTTACTTTGCAGCATCGTGTTCGAAAGAGTTGTGGTGAACTGAATGACGGCTTAAAAATATCCCTCTGAAAAGAGGATAGTCAACACCAACTTATCACGGTACTCAAACTCGTATAAATGGGCTCCATAACTTCCGCGTACCTGGACTTGACCTCTACTCAGGACTGCGCCCGAATTTTCCTCCAGTTCATCTTTGGAACATTATCAGGCCCCTTCCGGACTTGTGGGTTGCATAGTTGAACCCGAAGGCTCCGAGTCGATCAAGTTGCTCCCGCACTTCAATATCAAAGTCCTCTTCGCCGAGCTCCCTCAGAATCATCTCTGTTGGTGTGTTCTCGCCAAGGTCGACCTTGACGACTTCGACCAGACCCGGCTCGTCTTGAGTTTCGACATAGCCTTTCTCAAACAAGTCAAGCCATCCGAGTTTTGAGTGGTACCCTCCAATGAAACACAGATTCTTCAGTCGATGACGATTCTCAATCAGGAGCATTTCGACGTGCCAATCATCCTCGGATAGAATCTTGCTGTTGCAACGCCCAGTCGAGTCGAAGACCTCGAGCAACGAGCGTATGGTTTTCCAAATGCAACCTAGATGCGGATCCTGTCTTTTACCGCTCGTTTCCATTCTGTCTCCCATGAACAAGATTAGGGTGTCCCTGATCTCATGCCGGATCGCATATTGAAACAGCTTGGACCCGCTGCTGATGTCGAGTGCCTTTGTGGATCCTTGCAGTCCTGTCTCAATAAAAGCACATACGCAGGCCCAGTTCTCGGAGGTGACTGCCAAATTCCATGCTTTTATCAGAGACTGAGCGCCAGGTAGTCCTTCAAGATGACCTTGCGAACCCTGTTGC
This sequence comes from Neofusicoccum sp. Z2, assembly GCA_037356115.1. Taxonomy (NCBI): domain Eukaryota; kingdom Fungi; phylum Ascomycota; class Dothideomycetes; order Botryosphaeriales; family Botryosphaeriaceae; genus Neofusicoccum; species Neofusicoccum sp. Z2. The sequence continues at coordinate 118,558 of JBAWJY010000064.1, read as the reverse complement.
GTCATTCGGTTCGTCAGACGGCTGGAAATTCGACGCACAACTTTCCATGTAGTTGGCTGAGGCGCCACTTCGGGGGTGTGCCCAACAGCTACCAATCTCCGGAGATGCCTTAGAATAGCCAAGCAGCCTGGTCCATTCTTTGCCTTCACTGCTACTTCTAAAGGAGTCTCCACCCCCATCTCGTTGACCGAAGGCAGGTCTGGCTTGGCCGTGAGAAGAGCTTCCATGAAAGCACACGAATAATCAGGGCTTCCATATCGGGCGTTTCGGGGACTCGGATGTAGTCTGGCGGCCGTGTGCAGGATGGTCTCGTTCTTGGCATCTTTTTTCTTCACAGAAGCTCCCATTTGTAGAAGAAATTGAAGGAGATCAAGATCACACTCCCGAATAGCATGGTGGAGCAGAGATTCGCCGCCTTCGCCAATGACATCGACGTCAGCTCCACGTTGAATGAGCATCCTGGCAAATGCAACATGGTAATGTTCCCTTTGGTCCCTCCGTTGTTTTAGCACGACCTCAAGAACCGTGCCTTGACCTGGCACAGTTATGCTGAAGTCGACGCCGGCTTCGACCAGGATTTGCGCGCAGGCGAAGATGGATGCCCGGTCAATTGATGGGTCGACTTGATCAAGCTCAAAGAGTACTGCGTGGAGTAGAGAATTGCCAAATTCTTCCTGAGAGAAAGTGAGTGTTGCACCGGATGCTAGAAGCATTCTCACAGCCTCCGTCCTACCAGATCTAGCTGCGTGATAAAGAGATGGTAGCTTCCTCCAGTGGAGTCCATCCGGCAAATCATTCTCATGCTCAATCAGAACGCGGATGACATCCAGTGAACCAAGTCCAGCAGCAGATATCAAGGCGTTTTCCATTGTGGTCGAGACTAGCGATCGGTCGATGAGAGTGGATTTGAGGCGGTCTAGCAGCGCAGCGATGATGCCAGCGTTTGGGACTTCGAGTTTGCTTATATACTCGACGAGACCGGAGTATATCTGAGGACGCCCATGGAAATCGCAGTATCTCAGGAGCTTCTCTACATCCTCGATTCTGTTGAGGTCAATTGCAGTCTTCATCGCGTCATGGGCGATCTTTTCGTTCGTGAGTGAAGCACCACGATTGACCAGTTTCAGCAAGTCGTACTTCGAGGAGAACCCATTCAGAATCAACTTCTGTAATGGCGACTCTTTCTTCCTGTCTCTCACATCGACCTTAGCGTTTTTGGAAATGAACCAGTCCAGGACGTCTTCGTTGTGGTGAGAAATGGGTGTGTAAATCGGACGCAAGCCTCGATTGTCGACATGGTTGATATCACAGCCTATTGAAACACCGAAATCAAGGATTCCCAGACTTGTTTCCCTGGTGAAGAAGCCAGAGCATGCTGCTTCAGTGCCTTGCCAGAATATTTGGTCCTGAGTGGCCCATGTGTATCCTTTGACCTGCTTGATTGCTTTCGACACGGCATGTAAAGCCTCGAGGTTGCCGTAAGTGATTGCAGCTTGAAGCATAAAGTCCGCGGTGACTTCAGGAACGTATCTCATTGCGTATTGTACAAGCACTCTTGCTGTTTCCTCTGCAGCTTGAGATGTAGCCTGCCCGTGACGAAGCACCAGTTCCGCTCGAGAAGCGCACGGAAATGTACGGAAACAGAACCTCGTCAGATTTGCCGGGAGATCCCGAGGGACAGAATGGATGTGGGTAGAGATCTCGCTGAGCATGGACTGCAATCTCGTTGCCATGTGATATCTGCATGCGATGTGCAATCCAGATGAATGAAATGGCCAAATGCTGGTATTTTGCTCGTACGTTGATGTGTTGGAGTTGCCAATGTAGGGAGCACTATCCAGACTCTGCAGAGCGGAGATGGCCTCGTTCGACTCCATCGCCATCGCAAAGGCTAAAGGCGTGCCAGAAAGTCGGAATGGGACTTGAGTATCGACGACCAGATCTTTGCGGGAACAGGTATGAACGTCGACAAGCCCTCGCTTGCCAAGAGGCTCAGCGAGGTCCTGCATTGTACCCGGCTTGAGCATGAAAAGCCAGTGAAGCGGTATACATCCGTCATGATTCCGAATGTTCGGATTGGCGCCTTTCTCAAGGAGCCATTTCACCGTCTCGGATTTGCCTGTCTTGCAGGCAAGCAGAAGCATTGTGTTTCCGCTCTTGTCTTGTTCGTCAATAATCTGGCTCAAGTTCGTACCAGGCGTATGCAGCTGGAGCAAGGCTTTCTCGTACCATTGATCCTTCGAGGCCTGAGCTGTCGAAGGTTCAATGAGCTTGTTCATCAAAATTTGGCGGGAACCTTCAAATGAGAGCATTGACTGGGACGGCGAGTCGTTATCTTCCGCTGTTGGAGGCTGCGTGCGGTGCTGACCGGCGCTTGTGTCGTTTGACACCAGTAGACTATTGAAAACAGGTACGAATATCTCAGCTACTTGGAGACCTTTAGAGACGCTGTTTGTGAGCCGTTGGATGGCTTTTGAAACGTCGACAGAGCATCCGAACTCATTGATGTAGGCGATAGCCGCTTGTAGAGAAGCTCTGGCTGAAGTCATTGGATCATTGGATTCTGCGGCAATCTTTTCGCACTCCGTAATAAGCTGGCTTTTGAAATTGTGAGGCAGAAGATGAGATGTCCAAAATGTCTTTCCTTGTCAGTACTTCCTGGCAATTGAAAGCGAGACAATTACCTACCGCGTATGACCAGTTGATACTCCCGGAAACTTGCAGCCTTGCTGATGGACCGGCTTTTCTTGATACACTAGATGCACATGTCAGCTACTTGCTCTTTCGGGATTGTTGAAATCTTGGAAGTATAGTGAAAGCTAAAGGAGACGGACATAGCTTTTCGAAGAAATGGGAGTGAAAGAACACTGGTAGCTCTTTGCGCTGCGTCTGGTTCCAGGCACTTTCGAAGAAGCTGGTGAAGATTCTGTAGTGCTCTTCGCGAAAGCTGTGCACCAAACTCTTCAGCCAAGTCGTCGCAGACAATGTTGATAAGATGTGGCTTAACACCCGCCAACCGCGACAGAAATGCGGTTGCTGAGTGGTGACTCGGAGACTGTGGAGTTTTGCAGTCGACAGCGGAATCTTTCTGGTCGGAACTAAAATCCTCGGGCGACTGTTGTGTGATACTGATGATTTTCGGTCTTCGATAATAAGCCTGGCCGTCCGTAAGTATTTCCCAACATAACAGACCCAGTGACCAGATGTCACACTTCCGGTAGTCGATTCGTCTTAGGTCGTAGGTCTCGTCGTTGGAGATCTCCGGAGCGTTGTACGCCAAGGTTCCGCCATACCGTCGCCGGCTATCTTCGTCCTCTTCATTGTCGAGAAGATGGAGTGAGTGGCCAAAATCCGAGATACAAGCGGTGATACGTGCTGATCCAAACCCGGGACGCTTTGACCCATTCCGAGGCGGCCTTGCAAGAACATTCTCGAGCTTGAGGTCACCATGGGCTACACCGCAGTCGTGGAGGGCGTGAAGCCCCTGGGCTATGTCACGGCAGAGATGGAGCTTGTCGGGGAGTGATACCCGCCTCGCTTTCAGAAAGCTTCTCAAGGTGCCCTCGGCGGCGAATTCCGTGACGACAAAGGGAATGATGCTACCCCCTTGTATATTCCAGCCGTGTCCGAAGACATTCAAGATGTTCTCATTGTCAGCGAGGCAGGCCATGGTCTGCGCTATGCTGTCAGGTAAGCCTTGACAGAGCTGGCAGATCTGAGGAAGAACCAGGAGCTACACACCTCAATGTCCCTCAAGACACAACCAACCTGTCTTTCAAATGACCCGGCACCTGCTGTCACTGGTGGCAGCTTGACTTCTTTGACCGCGTATACCTGCCCTGTGCCTTGATGCTCACATCTCGAGACCTTGTATGAACCTCCCTCACCAACGAAGCGGGCATTCTGGAGGTCTGCGCTATCAAAACTTTGGAGGTTGAGCCGTTGGATGGTTGAAACAAGATCTTGGAGGGATTTGATGTGACGTCTGTCGGGTTTCGAGAAACCGCCGACACTCGTGAGAATCGTGCGGGTGGTGTTTAGTGTCGTCGGGAACTGGCAAACGATTAGGTTGAACCACAATGAACCTTGCGAGGTTTACTGACATCAAGAGACGCAGGCTCGAACGATGTCATCGAGGCGGCACGCTGTGAGAGCTACACAGTGGACCAGAAGATGGAGTTGAAGGGCCAGGAAGAATAATGCGGAAGGCTGAGATTACTCGAGGTGAGCACTGCCCCGTCCTCAAGATAAGTGCGCATGTCGACAGCATTGCACAAGGGTAACCCTGCTCTAAAACGCTCTATTGGACCTCATGGTCCGAGGCTTTCCAGGCCCCCAACACTTGGCGCTCACCTGCCGCTTACCTACGGAGCTGCGGCTCAGCCTTGTCCGCGAAATCGCGAAGGCCCCGCGCCGCAGTGCATCAAGCCAACCTTTCTTCTATTCGATTCTCAGTTCAAATTTCGGGGCCTACTTAGTTTTTGCTTGATCAGAAGATGATCGACCCTACCAGTATCGCAGGTCTAACCCTGGCGGCTTGCGATGCCCTGCTGAAGTTGGGCGAGCGCACCGCTCAGCTCGTCCATGACACGAGGTCATTCCAAGATGCAAGACCTACCCGACTCCTAGATGAACGTGAGGTTTTCTGACGTGGACAGGACACTGGTCGGCTGTACGACAAAATTCGGATCGAGAACACTCGGACCCAACTTCTTCAGCATCTGCTGTTTGAGCCCTCTCCAATCTACGGCAGCCTCGCCTTATTCGAAAAGTTCAGCCTCGATGCCCAGGAGGAGATAAGAGTCTCTCTCAACCGAACAGTGCACACACTGAAGGAAGCGAGCGAGATCCTTGAAAAACACGGTCGTCCATCCGACTCGTCCCCAAACCTGGTACCAGCCGGATCCGAGCTTTCGGTGAAGAGCTCCGAAAGCCTGAGAAGCCCTTCCCCAGGCTCCTCCTGGAAGACTTTTCCAAAGACGTCTCTCAATCTGCTCAAGTGGTCTTTTCATGACAAAAGGCGCACAGTGGAGATTCTGACGGACTTTGCCGAACTCAACGGTGGCATCCACGAAAAAATCAAGCTGCTCTGCCTGGCCTCTGACATCGGACTGGATATCCAGCATTTGCGGCGCCTCCAGGATGATGAGACTTCCATCAGGCTCGGCTTCAACATCGATGCCACCCTTCAATTGACAGCGAGGGACGCACAGGCCGTCACAGTCTCCTCTGAGCTGGAAGACTCCTGGACTAAGTCGCTGCAGACTGCCACACCGATCGAGAAATGCTTTGGCCTGCTAGAACACTGCGGGTGCAAATACCTCCAAGAATACCGCCACTGCGAAGGCTCCTGTGATTCTCTCGACAACATTAACACTCGGACGAAGGCGCGCGTTGACGAGCTGGCAAAGCTGCTCCACCAACCCAAGGAGGTGGTATTCTGCATTCCGCGTTGCATTGGGTGGAAGTACTTGCCCAGCCGCCAATCCATTGCATTCGTCTTTGAACTGCCGAGAGATGTCAAGCCAGAGCCGCAAAGCCTTTTCCGAGTTTTGGGCTCTAAGAATACAAGGATATCACTTTGTGATCGTTTCAGGCTTGCTCTCGCGTTGTCCCGGTGCATAGCTCAACTGCATATGGTGAAGTGGGTCCACGAGAGCTTTCGGAGTCAAAACATCCTTTTCTTTCCAGAACGAGAGGACTGCGAGCTCGAGGACCAACCGAAACAACCAGCTGTGAAGATCGACTACGGAAGGCCGTCGGTGCTAGGGTTCGAGTATAGTCGGCCTGAAGTAGATTTCTCCTTTGGACTTGCGGACAACAGTTTGGATCGAGATGTGTACCGGCATCCGGACCGCCAAGGAACACCAGACAAGTTATTCAGCAAGATCCATGACATCTATGCACTTGGTAAATTGTGACTTTCATCTATCTTACGGCATGCTGATTGGCTCGCCAGGTGTGGTCCTCCTTGAAATCGGCCTTTGGCAACAGGCTATCACGCTCGAGAAAAATCAGTTCAAGACTGCACGGAACCCCCACGTCATCCGTGATCAGCTCATCATGCAGGCGCAACGTCGACTGGGAAGCAAGATGGGTCAAAAATATCAAGACCTCGTTGTAAAGTGTCTCCGCACAGACTTTGGAGTGCAGGATGACAGAAAAGAGGATCTTAAGCTGCAACAGGCATTCCGCACGCAGGTTGTGGATGTGCTGGAGAAGATTGTAGCTTATGTATAATGATATCATCTAAATTGAGCCTTCGTGCTCTGCAAATTGAAAGTCTGGATTGGCGAACAAAGACTTGCCCTTGGATGCCTCTCTTAATCTTCTGTAGAATCCAATGTACCCAAAGAGAGAATCAAGTAAAAGTGTACAAAGTCCAGTTGGGACTTTTCTGCGACGCCACATTACGATACAGTGGCACCACAACACGGTTCAGCTTTCAAAAATAGATATTCAGCCCCCAACTCTCCCTTATCGATTAAGCGTATCCTGTCAGCCTTGCGGGGAAGAATGCGACCGAACGCATTTACAATTACCCAGCCTCAGCTGCATTCGCCCGGAAAAACGTTGCTTAGCAATTCGTAATACGTCGACGAAAATTCAACAGCACCTACGAGAGAACCCTCCAGGTAAGTTTCACTTAAGCCTTTAGTCAAACACTGTAGAACAATGCTGGTGTCGTAGCCATGGCGGAGCCTCTGGGGCCTACCTCTAGCCTTGCCGCTGATAAGGTTCTGACTCCTGTACTGTAAGACGCGACGAAGACCTTAACCGATGCTGACATCGAACATGTCACATCCGTTTTTGAGGCGAAAATGAAGAGTGCCACGAGTGAGGAGGCTACCGCATAAGCTGATGATATTGAACCCTCATATCTACTTTCTATGGCTCACTGGCAGCGCCTGTAACTCACTCCTTGGCATTCCTGAAAGCTCGAATGTATTATCCGCCGGTGCCTCCACGATAGTCCCATTACCCACTTCGAGTAAGTAGCCTTTCATCCTGCTCTCTGTAACCCCTTGCTGCTGCATCTGCGAGGTTCTCCGTCTCTTTATGAACAGAACAAGGAGTGCGATGGCGGCAAGAAAAAGTAAGCACCCCAAGACGCCAGCAATGATACCAATCAACTTGTTATTTCCATCTCCAGAATTGGACGGTGAGGATTGAACCGATACTGAGCTCTGTGGTCCTATGCTAGCAGTAATTCCTGACGAGGAAGTACTGCTGGCACTTTCGGACGCATTATCACTCACAACCGGCTTGCTGTTGATCGAGTCTATAGTAACTTTGGCGCCCTGATCGGTGCAGCAGTCAACCTCATCCTCTGGGTCGCTCATTTGCTGGCGACAGCACCAGCTGCCGTCGGGACAGTGGATCACGACGGCGTGAGTCCAGGAGGCGTTCCTGACTGAAGTAGTTGTCGTCAACTCTACCGTCCATAGAGGGTGCTCATTTTTATGTATATATATTCACATGTTATATCATACCGGAGTTGCACACGGTAGGGCATCCTTCAGCCGTGCTATTTCGATCTGTGCATCCGACCTGGAAGAGCCTGCCTGCCGTTCCATCATCACCTGAAGAAACACATAGCCCGCTATACACGCAAACATCTGGTGTTTTCTCGCGGTGGATGGCGCAGCAGCCCGTCGCAGGTGTCGTGCCTGTTGTGTCACATGGAGCATATTCGGAGCCCATCAGGTTTTCGGAGAGGTCGTAGCATTTCGTGTCCGGGTCAATTGATGCTGTAATGGTCGATATTGCAATGATGGTTAGGACTGAGAAAAACTGAAGAATAAAAGACAGTGGTGGCGGCATAGTTGAAGCTCGGTGGGCGGAGCGAAATTATGGAAAGAAAGAACGTTCTTCTCTGAGTTTGTCCGTCCATAGAGGATAAATATGCGGAGATAAGGAGTCGAGCCTGACTGCCATGGAACATTATATGATACAGGCCCTCGATGGTCGGTACCAATGAGACGGAGCCTCGTCCACTCCATACTTTCCGCCTTCCTCCTCAGAACTAGCGTAATGACAAGCATTGTTGCCGGAAAACGGAGTCGCGTCCAGCAGGCTTCACAATTTAAACCATCTTAGGCCCAACGTATTTGTCTACTACTTAATATAATCAATAGCTATCTTTACTTTCTGAAGAATGTTTTTATATTTTCTTTCTATCTGAACCCCTAACCTAGAATGGGTGTCTAAGAAGCCACATAGAGCCAAGCCAACCATGAGTTCATCCCGATCAGCCCCCAAATTGTGCGACACACCTGTGCATTCAACTGCAGATCGTATGACTTGTCTCTGTGCAACCCAGAGACGAGCCCGGAAAATGCCGTGACAGATGCACGAGGCTAAGGGGCAAGCCACCTGCTACCCTTCGCAGTGCCCCAAGATTCAACAACCACGGCTGCGGCCCAATGCGGTCCAGCTTGCGCTCAAGCACTTTGCTTGACCCCTGAAACCTGACACAAAGGATTCACAAAATGGGACCCAAAAGAGGATTCGTAGATAAGGCTGCAACATGTCATGGCTGAACAGGATCGGTAGGGGAAAGGGTGGATAATTTCTGAGCATGCCATCGCAGAATATCCTTTTTCATCATCAATGTTCGACGAGTCGACCGCCATACTACATTCTTGCTCATAGAGCTCGCTCACCCCAGTGTGCAACACGACAAGCGTGCACAGTCTCATGCGCCAGAGGGTGCCATTGAGAATATGGTAGTGCACGTCGTGGAAGCAGACGCGGTATAGGGACTACGGAATATTTTCGTTAGAAGAGGTACTCCAGAAGCCTTTTCACCATCCAAGATGGACATATGCTGACTATGGAAATTGGACTGAAATAGGGCGTTTGCTAGTGAAGCGTCTGTCATCTCTCATCTGCTCAAAAGTAGCACCCACAGCCTGGAGCTGGTGCACCAAATGCGAAGCCGGTTTGAAAAAGAAAAGTATTCGTGCTCTAAGTTCGCACCAAGCCGACTCAATCCTGAGCAACAGCGTTGGCACCCCTCAGCCCAGCATCCATGAGCTCGAAAATCTGTTCTGCAAGGAGGGTAAACGTGAGTGACTGGTCAAGCATTGCCAGAAACGGCACATCAGCCCTAAACTCTTTCCATGCCCAACTCCTCAGTTCAGCTCCATTCATGCTGTCCATGCCATAGAACGCCAATGGTTTGCTTGCGTCTATTTTGCCGACAGGCAGCAGCACGAGCTTGCAAAACTTATCCATAAGAAGCTCATTTACCTTTGCTCTAACCGCGCCTTCACCGCCATGTAGCGCCGAAGCTTCAAGAATCGCAGCCGTAGTCATAGATGCGGCCTGTGATCTCCGTGCCGAGTCCGTAGATTGCCCCTCAGCGGCAAGGAGCAGACTGCGCAAACGGCTGTCGTGGAGCCACAGACTCTTACCGCCGGCACGGGTCAGGCGAGTTGGATCAATCCCCGTGATAATATGAGACGACGCACACGGATCATACGACCATGGGGAGACAGTCAAGTCGCGGCGGCGGAACGCGAGCTCCATGGCCGACAGATACTCGTTGACGCTGATGCCATACATGCCATTACGCTTGAGCGCTCTTTCAACTTCCGGGTTCTCCTCGACGTGTCCTGCATCCAGTATCATGCCCAAAGACATGGAAGTTGCTTGCAGGCCCATGCTTTGCCTGTGTCGAGCCATGTGGTCCAGGAATGCATTCGCGGCTGAGTAGCTGCTTTGTGTGGCTGCGCCAGTGGCTCCCATGAGTGAACTCGTCATGACAAAGAAGTCGAGGTCTTGTCCTAAGAGGAGCTCGTGGAGGTGAATGGTGCCAAACACCTTAGGATGGATCACTCTGTTGAATTGTTCAAGGGACATGGTGTTGAGTAAGGTATCCTAGTTTATAGACCGTGAGCACAAAAAGTTTATATGGCAAACAAGCAGGGAGCTTCACCTCTAGGACCATGGCTGCCTGAATGACGCCTTTGATGGGTTTCCTCGAAGCCGCGATGGCCTTGGCGACGTCCTGTCGTACTGAGACGTCTCCACGAATCACTTGAAGGGATATCCTTTTGTTCTCCGATTCAGATGTTTCTTCGAGTTCCCGAATAAGTGCAGCTGCTTCCGGTTTGTCGGCACCACTTCGAGATAGGAAAATCAGATTTCGAGCACCGCGCGCAATCATCCATGTGCTGCAGGATTGTCAGTCAATCTATCGTACGGAAGGAGTGACGTGAGAATCATACGTCAGACTGCGACCAAGACCGCCGAGACATCCAATGAGGAGATATGAGGCATCTTCATTGAATTCAAATTGCTGCGAAGGCTCATGAATGGGAACAACGGTTTCTTGATGGCAGGTCAAGGCAATTTGGCCGTAGTAGTTGATGTTGCTACTGAGTGCAACGGCATCAACTATCGACCCAATGTCGAAGACCCGAGTGGGAATGGCAGTTATTGAATGGTTCCTGTACAGCTCGAGAATACGGTCCAGAGTTCTGAGATCCTTGTCAGTGAGCTGCTGAGTGCAACCGTGATACCATATGCTTACTCTGTTTGAACTTGGCCATAGACGACCGCACCAACTGGGTCAAAGCAACTGACCGTGACACCTTCTGAGAAGAGAGAAGGCAGTACAGCAGCAAAGGCTGGAGGCAAACCCTCTCCAAGAATGACAAGACGTCCACCGTAAGCGATGTATTCTACCAGTCCTGCGCTAGTCGTTGGTGCTTCCTTGGTAAGAACGACTTGGAAGGTAGTAGCTTTTGACAGAGGCATGAAACCATGCAGCAGCTTGATGTCTCCAAGGCTTGCGAGGAGGTCTCTTTCTTCCTCGGATGAGTATGTTGCGTAAACGTCGGCACCCTCCAGCAGGGCTACCTGAGCAGCAGCAATGCTCAAAACATCTCCCGCGCAGTCAACAAGAACTCTGTCACCCCTTCGAAGCCTGCATACATCCCGAAATAGATGAGTTGCAGTTGAAAAAGGGAATACTTGGCTAGCAATATCTTCAAAGCTCTCCGAGTCGTGGAGTGGTCGACAGTGACTACCGTCAATAGCAAAGGTCGTGTCCAAGTTCGTGGGGTGTAAGCAGACCACACGTTGGCCTGGACGAAGACCGGATACCTTGAGGCCAACCTCCATAACAACTCCAGCGCACTCCAGGCTGAAGCAAGGATGGTTCTTTTGCCCTTTCATTGCCGCAGTGAACTGAAGCAATTTTAGCTTTGATTTTTCCCAAGACAACCTGTGTGAACTTACTGTTTTGTCCAATCCAAACGCTTTGGCTGAAATAAGTGCCTCGGTCTCCCGAAGTTGGACTGGCGACTTCTCTCTGAAAAAATAGCTCTCCATGTGCCCAACCGATTGAAAATCGAGACAGAGATTGTCGCGAATAGGTAGAACCTCTGGCCTTGCCTCCATTTCGTGCTGATAGTCAATGTTTGCGATATCATCACTTACGTACCGGCTGATGTATACAACCCCATCTTCTTCAACGAAGTGGGTATCCATATCTGCATCGGGAGTGTCATGAAGCGCTGTCTCAGTACTCACGACAAGCGCCGCAGAGCAGCAGAGATCAACAGCTTCCACATCGACAATGGAAATGTGGAATGATGGTTCTTCAGTCATGACTGACTTCGCGAGACCGAAGACTAGCGACTTCTCCGGGTTCTTTCCGGCGAGCATTCCGCAGTCGGTGACCCAAACTGAGGTTTCGGCGAGCTGTGTATACAGCTTGACAGCACTCATTTCTGCCTCGGTCATCCTGGGGAGAAGCGGACCTTCAAGCTCTGCAAGCATGATCGTGCGAGCAGCTTTACTTGCCAGTGCAGGGAATTCCTCAAGCGAGACACGGCGAGTTCGTACGCCCAAGTCTTCGTATAGCTTTTCAATCTGGCCGATCAGCGGATGAGGCTCATGACGAAAGACCTGCGAATGCGTTAGCGGCATGTTTGGCGAGTGGAAGCGACCTTTTGAACGTACAAGCCAAAGTGGAGCAGGCATTTCCATGACTTCATGCTTCAATCCGTTAACCTGTGTCAGATCATCCTGCTTGCTGGAGATGATAAGAGTGGTGGAATCAACAGGCGCCTCATAATCATCAACTGCGAAATCGGCTCCAGAAAACCCAGCTTGGACAAGCCTTTCATTCCAAGACTCTTCGGACATGAACGGGGAGTCTGACCGTCCGTCCTCGGCACCAAGCCAGTAGCCTGGCAAAGTCCCAAGCATGTACCCAGATGCTATGCGATCTTTGGTTGTCTCAATTATGATAAGCTTCCCGCCGGGCTTCAGAAGTTTGTGGCAGTTTTTGAGGCTGGTGCACACATTGCTAGTGGCGTGGATGACCTTTAAGAATGGTCAGTCTGTACTGCTTTAGGCGATAGAACGATTCAAGACTTACGTTGGATGCAAAAACAATATCGAAAAGCTCGTCATCAAAGCCTTGAGAGGATGGATCTTTCTCGATGTCGAGGATTCCGAACCCAAGATTTTTGTAGCCCCGAAATTTTTCCTGCGCCGCACCGAGAAAGGCCGTCGAGACATCGGTGAAGGTATACTGAAGGTAAGTCGGGAAGGCACTGCTTGCACCAAGAGCCCTCAGCATTGGCAACGTTGCCCCGCCCGTTCCGGCGCCGAGCTCAAGTATCTTCAACCGAGGCTGCTTGTGTGCGATCAACTCAACTGCCTTCTCCAAGTGCTTGTATGCCCCAATCTGGCTGAACCCCTCTTCGTAGACGCGGGTCAGTAGATTGTCCTCCACCATGACATCCAGGGCTCCAACATGCCCTGAGATAATCTCGGGCATCCTCGAGTTCAGCCTCGCAATCATAGCAATTTCGGGCACGTGTTCGCCGAACTCTCGCACTAGTCCCTCAATCCGGTCTTGTCTCTCGCAGCCTTGGAGATCATCTGAAAGAGCCAAGCTCTGCGTTTTGAGCCACGTTACAAAATTTTGCATATGCAGTGGCAAAGCTTCGAGAAGAAGGTGGTCTGGCAGCCGCTCCACACTGCTCAAGATCGACAACGTCGAAACCTCTTGCAGGGCGTATGCGCAATCATGAAGTGTCTTATCCATGGTGCCGACGCCAAAGAGTTTACGGAACTGGGGCTTGGTCAGACGATCAAAGTCGGGCTTCCATACAAGGCGCGAGTAGGGGTAAACAGGTTTGGTGCTTTCCCTGTTGGCAAAGCCGCTCTCGAGTGACAAGAAAGATATCTGTGCTTCGAGCAGAACATGACCGTCACTGCTCGCCAGTTGCGCAAATGTCTTGATAGAGCGCAATCCCTCCATTTTGCCCTGACCACGAACTGTCATCCTCTGCAATGCTTGGGTGTCGTTGCAGGCCCAGATCGAAAGCTTGTGGATGTGGACTGGGAGATATGGTTTGGCGAGATCTTCGGGCTTGCCGTCTTGCGCAGCAATGGTGGATATCTGGAGACAGCCATCGATGACGGTGGGGTGGATGATATAGTCCGACTCTTGTACCATCGACTCATCCGCGACGGTGTTCATGTCGGCGATAGCCTCATGGCGGTGCGGGATGGAGCGGATATCGGAGAGCGGTTTGAAACGTGGGCCGTACACTATCCCGGCGGCTGCCATGGCTGCATACCATCGTCGATCGTTGCTATCTTTGTTCAGGCCGCCACGGCTTCCTGTATCTTTTATAGCTACGGTGGTTTTCTCTGCGGGACAATCACTACCTCCGCTGTACCATGTTGTAGGTAGGAATACGTACCAGTAGAAGAGCTTTCTACTTCGACTGAGCCGGTAGCATGCTCAGTCCACTTGCCAGATGACACAGTGCTCGCAGTGAACGAGAAGGCGGAGCACCCAGCAGCGAGGGGCCTGAGATCAAAGACGACTTCAACCCCATCATCTTCGTGAAGTAGCATCGCTGAGCTGATCTTCATATCCCGGATCGTGTAGACCAAAGAGCTTGCCGAGGGCCCTATAGCCTGGGTTGCAGCCTCCACAGCCATAGCCACATAGCCAGCAGCGGGGAATACCACATCATCGCCGACCTGAAACTACGTCAGTAGAATGCATCTCGAGCCATCCGTCTTTCATACCTTGTGGTCCCGAAGCCAGGGCACGTGCTTGAGGAAAAGGATGTTGCGCCAAGAAGGTGAGCTTTTTGAAGTACCAATGATCCTGCTTCCCAGCAGGTCATGAAGGGGATGCTCTCGGAATCGTATTTCAGTGCTCATCCGACTCTCGTTCCAGCACAACTCATCATACACCCATTGATATGTTGGCAGATCCCGGACGAGATTGCCAGGTATCCTACTCACAGAGACACTGCCACTGTCGTTCTTTTGTAGGACTTCTTCAGCATTCAGGCTATCCAGCTTGACTGGATAGCTGGCGAGGAAAAGCTGTCCAGCAAGGTTGAGGACATCTTCGACGCCATCGCCACCGCGGCAGAGGGTTGGAAAGTACCTCGGTCGCTCTTGGCCATAGTCCATTTCTGTGATAATGTCCTTGATTGGTGCTGCCAGAGCAGAGTGTGGGCCTATTTCAATAACATGGTCCACCGCTTGATTCTGCCTGAGTAGCTCTTGAAGGGCTTGGCTGAACAGAACAGGCGATTGGAGGTTTCGGCGCCAGTACTCCAGTGGTAACGTATCCCCAGCTAGTCTTCTGCTGGTAACCGAAGAGTACATGACTCCGCCAGGGTTGCGGCTTGATAGAGGTTGGTTCTGGTACAACAACTTGTTCAAGGCCTCCTCGTAATGCTCACCAGCTGCACTCATCAACCACGAATGGTATGCGTTGCCCGAAGTGCGTAGCCTTCGATGGAAGATGCCGGCTTGGGATAATGAGGCCTGTACCTCGTCAATGGCATCATTAGAGCCGCTCAGCGTGACGCTTTTTGGCGAGTTGTGGCAGGCGACTACGACATTGGGGACTTTCTGGATGAAGTCCTCAATATCCTCGGCCCCCAAACCAACAGCAAGCATTGCACCCGGTTCGTTTTCTCGGGTAACAGAGACACCACGTTGGTACGAAATCACAATCGCCTGCTCAGCAGTGAGAAGCCCAGCAGCGTAGGCCGCTCCGATCTCACCTGTAGAATCCGTTATTACGTTGAATATCAACTTAGTTAGCCGATGGCAGTACTTACCAGACGAATGTCCAACAACAGCCTTGGGACGAATCCCCCAAGATTCAAAGAGGTTAACTATGGCGATCTGAATAGCTGTGCACAGGGGCTGGGATCTTACAGCCTCATTGACTTTGCTAGTGAGTTCTGGTTCCGCGAGTGAGTTGAGCAATGTCCACTCAGGAGGCTCCGGAAATGCAGCCAGGATTGCGTCAAGCTCAACGAAGGTTTGACGGACAGAAGGATACTCTTGAGCCAGTGAGAAACCCATCTGTGCCCATTGAGCACCTTGGCCAGTGAAGACAAATGCTAGAGTTGGTGAGCCACTCTGCATGTGTCCTGTCGTGAGCTTTTCTTCCGTCAGTTGAGCGCGGATATTGCCCTCGGAGACTAGTGCGAATGCTCTGGAAAAGAGCTCACTGCGTCGAGTGCCGAGCGTATATGCCAAGTCTGCAACGGGGTACTTGAGGTCTGACTCAGATATTGCTTTGATGTTCCTGTGCAGTGTCCTTTCGTTGTGTGCGGAAAAAGCCAGCAAGTAGCGTTTCTTCCCATGAAGTTTGAAGTGGTCAACACAGTTTGTGCCATTGGGCCACATGGAGAAATGAGCAAGGGAAGGTAGTTGCTGAAGCTTTGTTGAATGGAGGTCAAAAAAGGACTCGGCTGCATCGAGGATAGCATGCGCGTTAGCTCCCCCGTACCCGAACGCGTTCACACTAGCTCGCCTGTAAGCATGTGCCGTTGGCCACGCCATGAGCTCTTGCACAACTTTGAGCCGGCCATCCCGCAGGTTAAGCTTGGGGTTCAACTTCTTGATCCCAATGCTGGCTGGGATCGCGGACTTTTCTAGGCTGAGAATGATCTTGATGAGGCTGGGGATGGCGCTCGCCGCCTCGCTGTGACCGAGGTTCGTCTTGACAGAACCGATCAGGAGAGGCTCCTCCGGACTGCGCACAGGCCCAAATACGTTGCCGATTGCTTGGACCTCGAGCGGATCTCCAACGGGGGTGCCTGTGCCGTGACACTCAAAGTATCCCGTGTCCTCGAAACCGAGCCCTGCGCGAGCGTAAGCTTTGCGGATGACGTTTTCTTGCTCTTGTGCGCTCGGGTGACTGATGCCAGAACTCCTCCCGTTTCTTTGACATCTTGATCAGCGAATGCGTGTGTTAGAATCCGCTTGAACTTACGAATTCACCGCTGTCCCACGAATTACAGCCCGGATCGGATGGCCGTTTGCAACTGCATCAGATAACCTCTTGATGTAGAGTGCACCGACAGCCTCTGCGCGGGCGTATCCATCGGCAGACTCATCGAAGGTGTGACATGTGGATGTCGGAGACAAGACGCCCAGTCTGAAGCTTGAAGTTTGTTGCTCAATCCCAAAGATGATGTTCGTACCGCCAACCACCGCCGCTGAGCAATCACCAGCCGCCAAGCTTTCGCATGCGAGATGGAGAGCGTACATGGTGCTCGAACAGGCGGTGTCAACCGTCATACTGGACAAGAAACACTGAGCCAACATCACGAACCGAGAGTGCAAAAATGGCGCACTGACCTTGGCCCCTTGAGGTTGAAGACGTAGTTGATACGATTGCTCAGAATCGTCAAGCCCGCGCCCTTTTGACAATGAGAAACTGGAGGGACAGAAATATAAGCAGAAAGACAAAAGCCTCACCGTCATGTGGTAAGGTGCACCATGATCAACATCTCTGCTCTGCATATGACCAATATCCCAGGTGAAATTGCCCACATAGCAAGCCGTTTGCGAGCCCGAAACATCCTCCAGCCGCACTCCGGCAGACTCGAAGCTCTCGAAAACGACTTCGAGCAGTTTGCGCTGCTGCGGATCCATACTTGCAGCCTCCACCGGGCTGATGCCGAAGAAGGAAGGATCGAAGTTGCGAAATGAGTCGTCCTGGCTTAAGAAATAGCCGCGGTCTATTGGCATACTCCCCGGTCGACTGCCATCTGGATGGTACCAAGCATCAACGTTCCAGCGATTCTTGGGCACGGCCGACTGGGCCGATCTTTCGTTCTCGAGCAGGCCCCATAGTTGTGAAGGCGAACAGATATCGCCGGGTAGCCTACATGCTGCAGAGTGATGAGCTTGAGCATTGCGGCCATTCAGGCGGCCATCTATTACCCATTCCAATAATTGCGATAGGCTCCTGCCACTGTGGCACGTTTTGACCGACCATATTGTGGTTGAGTATCGAGAAGAGAACAGTGGATAAAATGGATCACGGCAGCCTGGTGGAGAAAAGTCCCCGCCCACATTCTTGTAGGGAGGATACAGGTGGGTTCTGCATCCGACCGCTACCTAGCGTGAAGTTCTTTTTCTGTAAAACAGTGCGATTTAGACCTCTCACATCACCAGAATACGGGCAAATACCCATGCATTCAGGCCTCCGTCATCTTCGCGCTAGCGTTCGGATGTACCACCCACCTGTATATATGATACCCATTGGCTGAAAGGTGATACCAATAAACTGAAAAGTGGTACAGCTCTAGGCAGACGCTGACGAAGAGCGAATCGGATCAGGAGGAAATGCTTCCGAAGGAGCGCTTTTGCCAAGTGAATGGGGCGGAAAAGATTGCGGCCCCCAACTGCCTGCACCTGGCCAATAAGCCTGCAGTTGGACGGCTATCGGAAGGGAAGAGTCTCGCTAATGCTGAAATCCATGAATCAATGCATAAATCATCTTTGCCAACCGAGATACATCACTGCCACCGGGCTTATTTGGGATTTGGCCCGCTTTTCTGCTGCAACAATCTGATAGCCAGCACATCGCACCGGCCCGAAACCAATTAGTGCGATTGTTGGTTTAGTCCTTCTTGAGAACCGGAACATACAAATAGAAGCTGTGTGGCTGTCTACGGATTTTGGAGTATTTCATGATGATTATATGAATTTAGAAGAAAATGGAAAATTAAGTGGAACAGGACCAATATTTGAAGAATTCCGAGTACATACTATAGACATGTGAAGGAAATGTAGAGCGTGAATAAGATTGTAAGACTAGGTAGTCGCTCAATCGCGAAGAATTCATAACAAGGTACAAGAAAGCTCTCATTCCATGATTTTGAGCTTTCGAAAGTAAGATTCAAGTCTTTGAAAAGAAAAAAGAGAAATATAACTCCCAGTCCAGACTCTGAACGCGTTCGCGATCACAATTCCCATTCAGCAAGTATCCGCCCAAAGCCATTTGGACGTACCAGAGAAAGTCCAGTTGGACCTTCTTCCTGTTAAGGTTGAACCCAATTTATTGTCGCACCGGGACCCCAAAAGCCTGTCCATAATCTGACTCAGACTGATCAAAGACTTCTTTCTGTTTGCGGATGAAATGCGCTAGTACTTAAACGTCTACCTCAGTGACTATTATTCTTGGTAGTTCTTTTACGTACACTTGAACACAGATTAAACTCTCTTAACCAGCCAAGGTCGCGTTAAAGTCCGCTTGTTGTTGTTGTTGTTGTTGTTGCTGCTGCTGAGACCGCAAGTAATCATTCCCTCTGCGCAAGGCTCCCGTAAATCGTTCAACCGAGTCCCAGAACCAACGGGAGAGTCCTGTATAGGTTTGCGGCCGAGTTTTTTGCCTGGTGTTAATCAAGAGTGCAAGATAAAGACTCGCAAGAACGAGGGTCAGAACGTCGAACTCTATGGTAGTGTCCGAGTTGAGCTTGGTGTAAACGGATTCAAGATGTGCCTTCCGTTGGTACACAACATGGATCTGCGACAATTCGGCGTTGATATTTTGGGTGTCCGGGTCAATCGTTTTTGACTAACAAGGTGCGGCATATTGGGCAACTCATGTCGTCACATTGATGTTGATGGAAAACCCAATATTCGATGCACTGCCGGCCGAACGTGTGCCCGCATTGTATCATCATGGGGTCATTGCAGTTCTGTTGGGTATTTTCCGGTATGCTCTCTAGCGGAGGGAAGTAGTGAGCCTTTTGATGGTGTTTGAGAGTCTTTTGGTCGGTAGATTTGCTGTAGAAGCTTAGGCAGATGACGTAGGTTTCGTTACTGCATTTTTCAAGTGCAGTGCGGTCCATGGGCTGCATGAAAAATTGCGCTCGGAATACTCTTTTGGTCTCTAAGGTAAGAGGTTGTTCCACTATTCGAGGCCTATGATATAGCTGTAGAGAGCTCATAGTCTTAGGGCAGAGCATATTTACAAGGTGACGGGCAAGCGTTGCATTGATGATCTAAGGAAAGCTACATTCATAGCTAGTAATGTGCAAGCAGATTTTGCAAGTAAAAATTCCCAACACTCTCGATTTACCACGGGGTAAAATGTTCTTGAGAGGTATGTAAGGGTGAGCATAACATTGCACAGGCATTTCGTACGGCTCAAGTCATTGGATTGGCGAGAAGTGGACTCTATTTCCTTTAGAACTTAATAAAGCTCGAATGGTCTATTGACTAGTGCATGGGATGTGGTGGTTAAGCAGATGGCTGGTACTATTCACACATGGTGCAAATTTTATTCCCACATGGTCCTTAATCAGGAAGGCGGTAATCCTAATTATGCTGTACTTACCATTAAGCCGATATCGGCAATTTAGTAGCCCGTCCAGCGAAGCCAGCGCTGCCTAGGCTCAATAATCCCGCCTAATGCCAACCTGCCTAGCCTATCGCCCGCCCGTGGGCTGCACTGCCCCATGAATAGCCTAAGGGTGATGGGCGGCGGCGGCGGTGGGGTGGTGGTGGGGGAGGTGAGTGGGATTCAAAGTCCTGAGAGAGGTAGTCTCGGCGTTCTCCGCGAATTAGTAGTGACGATTAGGTGCGGCGGCGGCGGTAGAAGAAGGTAGGTTTATGCCGATACTGGGGGCACTCGGGAAATGGTCGGTCGTATAATGGTCAAAGGAAACACGTTGGCACAGGCAACACTTAGCACTTAGGACAATGGCGGCAGTAAGACAGTGGGATACCCCCTTCTGCAGTTTGAGGCCGGTTATCCTGGGTGGTTTCGGGGTTTGGAATTGACGAGATTTGCTCGACGGCTTTGTTTCCTTCACGCAGGCACAAGAGCCGGGTGAATTCCGGACGTCTCGAAGATTGTACTACGTAAGAGAGACCTTGAAAATGATCGTCGCAAACCGGGATCCAGTGAGCCACCTGTTGCGATGTAAAACTATCGTTACAGGTATTGATCGTCCTGCCCAAGCGCCCGGACAACTCTAAGTTAACGTGTCTCACCGCTGGCATCTCCAATACCCCTGAGCCTATTCCTTCTGCTTTCTTTCCTTGCCTCTACCCTCTCTTGTTGCCGGTTGTTCTACTAAGACACATGCAGATTTGTAGATTTTCAGAGACCTGTCAGCAATGAAGACGCAAGGCGGGCTACTCGTATACGTCGATCCTCGTAATTTCGCTTGGTAGAATGGCCGTGTAAGGCTTGGTGTGGGGGAGACACGCGTCTCGCAACTTACGTAGCCTTAGCTCGGAAACAAAGTATAGGGAGCCTCTTAAACCCGAGCAAACCCGAATTTCTGTATAGAGGCTTTTATTCAGAGCCTCGGAGTCTCGGGGAACAGTTGTTTACTGGATAGCTATAATTTAGTGTCTGCTCCCTACCAACGCATTCAGTCCGTCGTCCTGCTTCGAAGGATCTCTTGCTTCTGACGATGCGCTCGGCACGTTCCTCCCTGAGTCTCGCGGCCGCGGCCGCGGTCGGCGCCACTGCCGCCAGTCTTGCCGACGTCTGCACCACCTCCTATGTCCAGTCTGTGTTGCCTACCGATGCCCTCGAGGGTGTCACCTTGTCACCTGAGTCTGTCACGGCCAATGCTGTGTACAACTACAGCATCAGCTCAAGTGATCTGTTCCCCGGCAAATCCGGTCTGGACTTCTGCAACGTCACATTCGCCTACACCCGCGACGGTGACGCTGACTCCACGGTAAGCAATAAGCCTTAATTGCTCTCCAGTGAATAAAAATGGGCGCTGACATAAAGGTTGCCGTGTTCGCAAAGACCAATGTCTGGTATTGGCTTCCCAGCCCCGATCAGTGGCAGGGCCGTTACCTCTCCACTGGAGGTGGCGGTTTCGCAATCACTTCAGGAGAGTCGGGTCTCGGAGCAGGCCTTGTCTACGGTGCCTCTGCCGGTACCACCGACGGAGGCTTTGGCAGTTGGAGCAACGAACTATCTGACGTCATCCTGCTCGCCAACGGAACCATGAACTACGACATGCTGTTCAACTTCGGTTACAGGTCCATCCACGAAATGAGCGTTCTTGGAAAGGAGTTTACCAAGCTTTTCTACAACGCCTCCAGCCTCTACTCTTACTACCAGGGCTGCTCGGAAGGTGGCCGTGAAGGTTGGAGTCAAGTCCAGAGATACGGTTCCCAATTCGATGGCGCTGCCATTGGTGCCCCCGCTTTCCGTATGGCCTTCCAACAGGTTATCCACCTCTTCAGTGCTGTTGTTGAGCGCACTCTCAACTACGCTCCTCCATCTTGTGAGATGGACAGGATCAACAACGACACCATTGCAGCGTGCGATAAGCTCGACGGTCGTGAGGATGGTGTGGTCAGCAGGAGCGATTTGTGCATGCTCCAGTATAACGCCACTGCTAGCGTCGGTAAATCCTATTCTTGTGCAGCTTCCTCGGGCGGTGGCATGATGAAGAGGCAGATGGGTGGTGGTTCATCGTCTCCTGCCGTCAACGGAACCGTCTCTTCCCAGGCTGCCGCCGTCGCCAACGAAATCTGGAAGGGCCTATTCGACTCCAAGGGGCGCCAGGCTTACATCTCCTTCCAGCCCGCTGCTAAGTTCAGCGACGCCGCCACCACCTACGACTCCACGACTGGCACATACGAGGCCTCTGCCAGTGGCATCGGCGTCCAATGGGTCAACTACTTCCTCAACAAGATTGAGTCGACGGACCTGTCCCTGGACAACGTCACCTACGACACCCTGCGCGACTGGATGGTGCAAGGTATGCAGGAGTACGCCGATACCGTCATGACCACCTGGCCCGACCTTGAAGATTTCCACAATGCCGGTGGCAAGGTCATCCACTTCCACGGCGAGTCGGACAGCAGCATCCCCGCCGCTTCCTCGGCCAGATACCACGACGCGGTCCGCCAAGTCATGTACCCCGGCCTCGGCTTTAACGAGAGTTACGACCAGCTGCACGAGTGGTACAGGTTCTTCCTGGTCCCGGGCGCCGAGCACTGCGGATCCAACTCGCTACAGCCGAACGGCCCGTTCCCGCAGAATGTTCTTGGTAGTGTGATTGAGTGGGTGGAGAACGGTGTCAACCCTGAGAAGCTCAATGCTACCGTGATTTCTGGTGCCACGAGCGACGTGGACCAGAAGATTTGCAGCTTCCCGCTTAGGCCGCTCTGGAGGGACAACTCGACGATGGACTGTACTTATGACCAGGCGTCCATTGATACTTGGCTCCCTACACTTGATTCTATTCCTGTGCCTGTTTACTAGGGAGCGGGATTGTTGCCTCGGCTGGAGACAGCAGGCCATTCATGTTTGATCGTTCTTTGAATGCATGTATTAATACGATTTATGCTCTTAAGCTCAATAGGACATGTCCGCGTACTTTCAAAGCCCCTTGTATAGACCATGGGCCTCAATCAAGAGCGCGAGCTTGTGTAACAATATGTTGCCGGAGAGACAGAGGCTCATTAATTTCAATAGACATCGCCAACATTATGCGGATCAGCAGAGGCAGCGACACTAGACTCGGTGACCTGTTCCGATGCTCGGAGGCTCTTCCAGCAGTGTGGAAAGGTGTGATCACCAGCTTCAACCAGAAATGCGATATCGGCTGAGTCCGAGAGAGCCGCGTATACTGCTTAGGGGAGACCAAGTTGAGTGAGGCAAAGTGCTCATCAGCAAAAGTGGAATGGCGCCAGGGCGCATGTCACGTACCCAAGATCCATGACATAGTATATATATATCAGCCATGCCTATGAAATCCTTAATTGGGTTTCATACCAACCCTCTATCCCCCACAGAGGACTACGGTGGCGTGGCGTAGTGGTATGAGGCCAATCCCTTACAGCGCATGATTAGACTAACCTCACTTATCGGCGTACTGACGACGGAAGAGCCTGACAATATTTTACTAAGTTACTCCCAGTGCACTCAAATACCATTAGCGAAGCGACGACCATCCATAACAACTCTTCCAACAAACATCTTCAAGAACCGAAGGAAGTCAGCGTAAGCGGCCTTCCGCTCATCGTCCATCCAGCTGTATCTCGAAGCAATCTCGACCAAATATTTCACATGCTCTGGTAAATTCTCAGCAAACCCATTGACACGTGCGTAACAATAAAAGTCTTCAGCAAGACAGAAGTTGCGTATCCAAGCCGGGAGATATTTGGCCTCCGCGCGCTGCGGCCCTTCGACCCCCGGCTGTTGCTGTTCGGCAGCATCCGCGCACAAGGTACGCACAACGTCTGGAAACCGGTCCATCAGATTCTGCAGCCGGTACGACACCTTCATCGCGATAGGCTGCTCTCTTCTCCTCGCAACAACCAGCCTCTCCACCGCCCGGCCTGCGCTCAACAGCTCCTCAGTCTCAAGCAAGACCCAAGTCATGGGCACCTCACATTCCGGATCCTCAGCCAGGTCATCCGCTGTCGGCGCTACGGACGCAAACGCTGCTTCCAGCTGTGCGAGGTGGTCGTCCAGCTGGAGCGCCCTCTCCGTGTAAAGTTCTGGGATGCTGGTGCGGCAGAGAGGGCAGGTGCGAGGGTTGTCGTCGTTTAGCTCGTTGGTGAGCCAGTGGTCGATGCAAGCTTGGCCGAATGTGTGGCCACACAAGAGGGTTGTCGGGGCCTGACAGCAGTTGGAGGTGTCGAGGCCGGTGAGGAGGGGGTGGAGTGAGGTGGAGGGGTTGGCGAGGCGCTGTAGGGCTTGGACCACTTCGGCGAGAGGTTCCATGCAGATGGCGCATGTGATGGTTCTCATCGGTCCCTCGATGAGCATGGTGATGTCGGAGGGGCGCAAGATGGTGGTGTTCTCTCCAATGGTAGAGGCCATGGCGAAAGCTTTTATTGAAAGACGTTTCTGTTGGTTGAGGTCGCAGACAATGTTGGCGAAGGTGTTGGCGACAGTATTGGTAACAGTGCTGGCGACAGTGTTGACGACAGTGTTGGCGACAGTGTTAGTTGTTGGTCTCGTCGGATGAAGATGTAGTGAGTATATATATGGGTGGATTGCAGTCCTGCCTGCCAGTCTTGCCTGCGCTAGCGGGATTTCAGTTAAGCCCAAACCAGCAAAGTGGCGTCATAGCTACCTTCCAGAGCCTTCCTGTTACCAGGATGTAAGTTTGTGAATTTCAGTGTGACCGGGCTGCGTCTCCCACTGAGCTACATTAGCTTGTCTGCCTGCTAATTAAGGCATGGCTCTTAATCTCACGCAACGGGATCAAGGACGCGGATGACTTATATACATGGAAATGGGCATCTCACACCGTTCTAGCAGCTGCAAATGACCAACATTCACTTGACCGAGAGGCATCAATCTGTGACACAATTTGAGGGTCGTGTAAGCAACTCAGCGCAATCAAAGGATTTGGTGTTAGATGAGTGTGTTTTATCACCAAATGTTTACATTACTCCGTGTTAGGGTATTAGGCACGAAATCAGTACAGCGTTCATACATCTTGCGTACCAGTGCAAACTGCAATTAAGGATAATCTAGCGTGGTTCAGTACTAAGCCTCCTCGCGCACAGCCCCTCAAGCCACCCGGGTCCTTCCTCCCTGCCTCGTCCACCCACGGTACTGAAATATTTAAAGCTGTACTCTCCGCACCATCCCCAGAATTTCAGGCTGACTGCTTTTCACTACAACTCGATTTTCAAAAAAAAAAAATTCAAGGAGCGCATCGGAAAAGTCTCCCCAGCCGCTATCAGAGCTTCCTCAATTGCCTACACCTATGGAGAGGATATCTCATCATCACGAACAGGTCGGATGATTATATTATTCTACACAACAACACTATGCCGCTGTGCTGATACATTTTGCACAAACAAAGTCCTCTGATTGCAACAGTGGAAGTGGTAATGGTCTAATTAAACAACCTACTTGTTTGATATTCGATCCACCGGGAAGGGATACATTACTTCAGAGCTTAGCGCCAATAAAACACCATCATTAGCGGTGAGCACAGGCAGTATCCATAATGGTCTTAGTAGCTCTTCACAAGATGCTAGAACGGTTTTCGTTCAAGGTCCGGCAAGGCTTCCCTGCCGGTCCATGATGACAAACTTCGCAGTGGTAATGCTAAGGAAATGACCGAATGCCCTGTATGCATCCCGATGCTCATCGTCCATCCAATCTATGATGTGGCTCATGGAGACTAGTGAGGCTGTAATGACGGGAGGAGCACGGATACAGGTTTCGATGAGAGGCGTCCTCCGGGATACGCGCTGCTGGCCCACTTGGATGCAAGCTTGGTGAACGGCTTCAGGGAACCTGTCCAGCAAGTGGTCGAACCGCCAGTTCTGCCTCATAGCTAGCGGCTGCTCGCGGCGTCAGTGTTGGTGAGCTCCGAAGCGGAAGTGACTTGAGACTTCATTACTTGATTGACTTCAAGCAGCGGGTGCTAGCAGATACTGCATTTTGTGTCTCCGCATTCGATGAGCTTCTTAATGTTGGCTAGCATAAAGATGGTTGCAATCTCGGAGATTGCGGACGCTATGATGAAGGGAGGATGAACATGGAATGGTGTTAGTAGACGTTCCTTATATCTCGACAGATGTCATCACGTGCATGTAACCTAATGGATCATGCGAAAGCACTACTAGCAACGAAGAGTATCGTGTAATGGCTCTACTGAATTTCCAACGCCCCAATCCGAGAATTGTCTTCAAATCGGCAAAGATTTCCGCAAGTGCAGCATTTTCCATAACAAGGGGAACATAGTCATCAAACAACGGAATTGACATACCAGGACCAGCAGGGCAAATAAACCCTTTACAGGAAAACCGTACGAAAAGCTAACAGTCTGCTCGCTTTACTGAAAACTGAGAAGCCCTGGCGGAAAACACAACGGAAAAGAAAAGTGCCCGTACCCTCTCCTTCTTTTCATCTTTATATCCAGAGTCCTGGTTTTGAGTATGTCTGGAAAGTGGTTGCCATATTTACCGGCCTCTTGTGGATGGTAAAAGTTGATGGCAGCTTTGTAGCAATTGGCTAACAACAGCGCCATGGTTTATTGGACCCGTAAAAGACTTGATGTCTACCATTCCCAATGTTCAAACTGGTTGTTTCCAAAACACCATGCCCGCTTCTTTAGTTCCATGCGTCGACGTTGCAGTCAGGATTCCGAACGAGCAACGCCAGAACGTTCGAAAAGTACCTCTCAAAATCCGAATGAAAAGCCCTAGCACCCTCATCATCGCCTGGAACATGGGATTTGGCAAACTCTCTAAACCTTCGAGATAGGTAGCCATAGGACAAGATCACCATGTCTCTCTCGTCGTCCAAGTTGGGAAGGAAGCAGGAAGGGAAATACAGGATATCATGAAAGAGTCTCGGGTAATTGTCCACGTAAATCAACCATGTAGCAGTGGGTACGGTGTTAAAGGCTTCGCGAGAATTCATGGCGTCCAAGATATTGCCAGCCGTGAGACAAAGCTGAGTGGGATCCTCTGCCGATAGGTCCTCGTCATCGCTGTCGAGGTCGTCTTCCCACGCGTCTTCGTACAATGTGTGAGGAAGGTACTCATCGCGGCTGCTATCATCGTTCCGGTCGTAATCCTGACTCTCCTCGCTATCGTCGTCGTAGTCGTCGCCAGGTCTATTGTCGTCCTCGATGTCATCATCGTCGTCGTCGTCATTTTCCTGCGTACTTCTCGGGCGCCAGCGGCAAATCGGGCATGACAACTGCTGCCTGAGCCATTCCATGAGACATGGACGACCAAAGACATGGCCGCAATCGAGCTTGCTGGGGTCCGTGCATGTGAACGAATTCTCGGTCGACTCGAGATCGAGGTTGCGCAGACCCTCAGACAGTTCAGGTGCCTCGTTCGCCGGGCTTGTATTCGTCTCCCGATCGGTGCCGTTTCGAAAGACATTTATGCAGATATGACACGTATTATCACCAAGCTTGTCCATGTCCTCCGGTGAAGCGGGCTGGACGAGCTCAGCTAAACGTGACTCGAGGGTAGCTGGGCTCCGGGCTGGACACGTGATCGAGGAGTCTTGTCCAGGTGGGAGGGTAAGTGTAGATGCAAGCGAACGATCTCCGAGGAGACTTTCCGAAAACCATGTACGATATATCGAGAAAGTGTCCATTTTTGGAAAGGCTGGGGAGGTGGTGTACGCAGTCTGGGAGAGAATCGTAGGCTGTGGATGCAGAGGATAAAGGTGTCAGTAGCAAGCTTTTAGAGTGTAGAATGGTCAAAAGTCGAACCTTTTAGAGTGAAGAATAGTCAAAATTTGGATCTTTGAGTAAGTTAGCACGTATCCTACCGCGGTGTAGTTGAGCGTGAGCAACCATGGGTCGCACTTTGGGAAACACTGGTTGCACCCTGAGCGTCATTTTCTGCTCGCTATAGGCTGCTGGGATGAGAAACGTTTGCACACAGAAAATTATATGAGCTCTAAAGCCTTGAATGAAAGAAGGTACCGATACAAAGCTTCAGTTCCAAAACACGACGACAGTGTAGCAGTTCTGTCCTCCTGGTCCCGGCTCCCACAATCAATGCAACATCAAAAACTTCCTCGCTTTGTTCTTTCCCCTGCTTCCCATTACTTCGATTGTTGCCTTTCAGGCAAAGTCCCGAACAGTGTTGAATTCTCAAATCAGCACTGACGGTAGGGTTCTGAGATCTCGAGTCATCTGTCCGACGCTTCCGTCTAGGTCTGGGGTAGTCAGAGCCGAAGGAGGGTTATGGACAGCCCAAAGTGAGAAGTTTGGATCCGGTACCTTCCATGCTATTCGCAAGAAGCCGTCCGACAAGGAACCGATGGGACGATCACTGTAATGCCAGTTGCGATTCGTATTCGGTGGGATGTTGGACCACGACGCCATGTTTCCAGTATTTGGCAGCCAAATTTCGACCAATCGCGACTCTCGAAGCCGTGTGCGCAGAATAGTTGGACGGGAGTGCCTTTGCAGAAGGGCCCGGGTGCAGCCAATGCCGCCGCTGATGTTGTGACCTTAAGCTTGGGTTGAGGTGTCTTCGGCCAGCATATGTTTCTTCTGTCGAAATACTGCTGTTTGAAGCTCCGTTTGGTGGGGTCATCGTAGCAAAGTCTGGGGTCCCAGCGAAAGCGACAGATGTTGCAGAAGCGGTCATCTTATTTGTTCAGTGTTTGACTCGACGAGATAGTGAAATATTCCTGAATTGGTCATATACATGCGCTCTGCCTGGTCATAGGTCTCCCTGTGAGTGGTCTATGATGAGGGTAAGTAAATTTGAAGGGGTGAAGTAGGCAATCTGAGGGCTCCAGCTGCTTACAAAAGGCGCCAGTGGGTAGTGATTTGAGCCTCATATCGGAGGTACGGACTTGAAGAACGAGAACGAGTTACGAAGGACGCAAGAGGAAAGAAATATATGGCACATCAAGTGCCCAGGCGCGAAGACGAAACATCAGAAGGTCGAGTCTGCAAAGAAGTACAGCGTCACGGCCTTAGACGAAGAAGCCTTCCTCCGCATTATGAAGGTGTTACACCAGTCCAAGGAGGGTCTGAAGAGCGCTCGTGGCATAGCAAAGCGTACAGATGTTCTCAACACTTGTGCTGAGGGGTCCCGCTGAGACGGGCTTTAGTACTTTCAAGTAGGGGATAGTGATCATTGCTTTATTGATTCAATAAAAGGATCGACCATGAATGAAGGGATTTGTGTATGCGTAGGCATGGTTCTCAACCCCTATCCAGGGTTGAGGAAGGGACCACCTGTATTTTTTCTAGGGCATGGTCAAAAGTGGAAGGATATAAGTGGTTGAACAGACTAGTGTAAGCAAGATATATGGGTCAAAAATATATGGGTCACAAGAACGTATAGATCAAGATTGCGGCTGCGGCACTTCGTCCCAAAGCCGCTTCTACGTCATGAGTCTGTTGAGTCACATATAGAGGTGTTGGAGCCCCAAAGTACACGCTGGGAACGTTCAATGTTTATCCTGGCTTGTGTGAGAAGCTGCATATGTTCACAACCTCGGAGAACGTGAGATGAAGTTTCCTGAGTAGGAAGGATGTACCATGGATTGGCTTTCCAATTAGAACAAATGGGTAATAGACTGTAACCGGGCATTAGTGTTCCAAGGATTGGAGGCCCGCAGCGTTGGATTACCGAACATCACGTGAGATAGTGACACAGGTACACAAAAAGACCCAAATAGAACCATAACACTTCTGTTTGGGTAGGATATGATGAATGATACCGCTTGAATCTACGTAGAGGACCTCAAGGAATCCTACCACAACGAAAGTGCTCAAAGCCACTTTGACTCTCGCTCCAAGATTCACCACCGCCGCACACAAAAGCGAAGCCAGAATCATGTCTAACAACAAGGAAAATACTCGCCCTGCCCTTCTACACCAGATACACAACGCGGAAAATGGGACACCAAGCAACACTGCATCACGAACCTCGCCGCATCCCACCATCAACGACACCACAACGCATGCCACCACAACGACGCCAACAATCTCCTCCCTCTCCAGACCCCAACCCAAAACCGCCGCCGAAATGCTCGCCTACCTCCAATCGCGCGACAAAAGCCTCCGAGACCCCTCAAACTGGATCGGACCCTGCGTTATCTGCCTGAGACCCTTCCCACCCGGCCGTTCTCCATTGCGCGAAAACCCTGCTGAAGCCTCCGCCGCGACCTCCACCGACAGGAAGCCCGCCGACAAAGATGATGAGGAGAATTACCAGAGCGAGGAGAAGGAGGAGCAGGAAGAGCAGGAAGAGCAGGAAGAGCAGGAAGAGCAGGAAGAGCAGGAAGAGCAGGAAGAACAGGAAGAGCAGGAAGAGGAAGAACACTGCCGCGACCCCATCATGCTCACCTGGTGCGAACACGTCTTCGGAACCACCTGCCTCGGCTCCTGGTTCGTGACGCAAATCTCCTCCGCGCGCCATACGGAAGCAGCAGCGCTCCCGACCTGCCCGCTCTGCCGCGTCGTCAACTTGCCGTTCAGCCTTCGCAGGCTTGGGCAGGAGAGCCTGTTTTTCGAGTACTACGACGTATGGTGCCGGCGCGCGCCGCGGATGGTGCCAGATGAGGAGGTCGAGGAGGTGGTTGGGGAGAGGGGAATGGGGTTCGCACGGTCGCTGGGCCGCATGGCGCACCGGGAGGAAGAGGCTGCGGTTCAGAGGGCGGTGGCG
The DNA here is from genome assembly GCA_037356115.1 of Neofusicoccum sp. Z2. Lineage (NCBI taxonomy): Eukaryota > Fungi > Ascomycota > Dothideomycetes > Botryosphaeriales > Botryosphaeriaceae > Neofusicoccum > Neofusicoccum sp. Z2. The sequence goes on along the minus strand of JBAWJY010000064.1, from coordinate 88,132 downwards.
GAGGCGCTGAGGAAGGAGGGGGATGTGAGGACGGTTGTGGTGTTTGTTGATGGTGATGGGGGTGATGAGAGGAGGATTGCTGGGTTTTGGGCTTCAGGAGAGCAGTCGAAGGAGTTTCAGAAGAAGGTGTGGGATGAGTTTCTGAGGGTTGAGAAGGATGTTCCTTGTCAGTGGTGGCGCAAAGCGGTGGTGCTGGAGAGGATTGCCATATTATCTCAGCGTTAACAACATGAACCGCGCCTGCCTCGGATAGGTGGATATTTGTTGAGATGATATTGAGAAGCTTTGATAGAATACGATGTCCAAGACGAGGAAGACGACGACTTAGCTGTCGGGACTCCAATAAGCTCTTCGTCTTCGTTGATGGTAGGGATGGCACAGCAAAGTCATTTGCTGCACCGGCCGAACGTGGTAGAAGATAATGGCGGAAGGGCAAGGAAGAATAGCGGGTGGGTGATTTTCGCAATGCGGATCGGCCTCTATTTTCACCTCGAATTACCGGTTCATGTTGCGTCATCTCACCGCGGCTGAGGTAGCTCCATTGCGCCCACGCCAAATCAAGACCAGTATAGGCTGCGCAAGCGGCAATGCGTCAAGTGCAGTGAGTAACAGCTACTTTGCTGAGAATGTAAGGACAACTCACGCGGGACTTGTCCACCTTTGAAGAACGCTTTCATGGCATGAAGCACTAGCAGCTGCGCCGATGGCAATGAAGGACTGGGAACAGATATGGCTCATCTTCACTAATTTCTTCTCTGAATACGCCGTGTTATTCTGGATTATACAAAGAGCATCAATCCACAGATATCGTCTTGCACACCGCCTTCGGAGTTTCGACGCGCAGGCCATGTACCCATCCAAACATTATGCAGTCAACCAAGAGACTGTTAATGCGCGATGTGTCATGCTCAATTTTGGTGATAGCTACTAGATGTTGGGTCTACAAAACGTCCCTCTAAAGGTTACAGTAGACATTCAGCCGCGGCCGGGTGTGCAATAGGCGCCAAAATTTGGCTTACAGACTGATACCTAAGGGCTGAACGAACAAGTGCAAAGTAGGCATTGGAGGCCCTGGATGGGCTGTGTAGGTGCAAAAAGATCGAACAAGCTGGCCATAAAAGTCATTGAGATGCTCAACTTATATCTACTTTCCACCTGTACCTGCTCGGTCAATCTCAGAAAAATCGACATAACCCCGATTCTTGACAAAGGTATAGTACCAGGGGCCTTGCTCCTGATCTTCAGCGAGGCGAAGGTACAGCTCAGCATGTGCCGGTCCGCTTCTTGCCATCATAGCTGGCTTGCCGTCCTCTTGTCGTTCATCTACGAAATAGAACCTGGGGAACTATGAGCTAAATAGATCAAGATAGATTGAGAAGAATATTACCTGAAGCCTTGTTCTCGATACACCAAGCTGCAGTCCCATATCATATGAGCAGCTGCAGATTTTCCCATGCCAAAGAACAACACTTGTGGAAGGGACATGACAGCCAGCTTATTCCCAGTAAAAATGAATGCTCTCGGTGTCGATGTAGGAAGTTCTTTAAAGCCGAGAACAGCGTGGTGTGCGGCTAACGTAGCGCTCGTAACATTGACAGTCATGTCGTAGTTGAACGTTTCCAATTCGAAAGAAGAAAGGGGATCGTGCGCTTCGAGCACAGTTCGACTCGCGGCTATTGTTTTTGTTAGCTTACATTCATTATAAATCAGGAAGATCGTACTATTGTAGACAACTACGTTCGGAGTACCCCATGTTGACTTGACCCTTTTGAATACCTCCGGGACGGTTTCAGGGATCGCAAGATCTCCCTGAATCTCGAGTTCACCATTTGGTCCCCAGCCATTCTTCTTTCCTCGGCCAACAAGAGCTACCCTGTACCCTTTTGCGGTGAAGACATCGGCTGTGTTTTGACCTATGTTAGGTCCGGCACCCAGAATCAAAACGATGGGTTTGCTCATGGCGTCGGTCTTCCTCGCTATGGGGAGAAACGTTGCAGGTTTAGGGCTCTTAAGTGTGAATCATCCATAGACGTTGGCGTGTGATCGCCGGGGTTGTCTTAAAACCGACGCCGAGACATGGTCTACCAATGACGTATTAGCTGACAAATGCGTTCAGTGTGCTAGCTCCAAGCCAGCATCCTCTAGTCCCCGGTGCATCCTCCGGAGCTCTTGAAGGCTGATGCTGACATATAAAGCGGCGCTTCGGCATCCTGAGATCGCGAGTAGACGATTGGCCTCGAGGCTAGCGAATAGTGGTCCCTACGTAGGGACTGAGGGGTGGCGGGGAAATCCCGCAGGCTACGGAAACACCTCGCCCCTCCAACGTCCCGCGATCACGTTGCAACGGCCACATTAGAAGGCCTTGAGTTTGGGTACAATAAGCTGTACGCGTTACGAAGCGCCACGGACGAGTGGTGGATCATAGGCCGGGTCGGGAGCTTAAGAAACCAAGTTCTGCTCATTGGCGTTCTTCCACTTCCAGCATGTTCACGACAGCGCTTACCTTGGAAGCGCTCGCAGCCGTCAATATTGGTGGCATTATTCCACAGCTCGTGGATACACCACATGCCGCCGCAAATATCATTCCTCCGGCTTCAAAGATGTTCTTTTGTAAATGTTCTATGCTTAAAGCGAGTTAAAGGAAATGTCATGCCTACTGGATTTAGATATGCAGGTTGTAGATACAATTAAGAAAAGGCACAGAGTCAATATTAGAGCCACGAATGATATTTAGGGTGTGAGACTTGAATTTCAATCAGTTCATGTTTCTGATATTTCGATTCCTATACCATCTGATCTCTTGTTGTGTGGCGCTGTAGAGAATCTACCCTTGTCTATAAGGGACATTTCGGGTCAACTGCTGCTCCTTCCAAGCATCTGTTGCTCTTCAGACTCACTTATTTTTCCAAACTAAAGCTTCACCCATATTCCCTCAGAGTTCCTTGTCCAGGGTCCCAAAGATGCAGAAGTGCACGAAAGGAGAGCCCCGAATAGCAAGATTGGGCGGCTACCCCACTTGTCAACCAGAAATAGCCCCAAGGTTCACCGAATCCGTGACCAGGTCAGAAAGCCATGCTGACGGTGAGTATAAGAGGTTATAGCGCTTGTATGATAGCTGGAATGCGATACGAGCCTGAATCAATGCGGGCGTATGTGGCATTGTTGATCACGGCGGCAAGAAGGAGACCGAGAATAAGAGAAAATTGGTAGCTGTTGTTGGGAGGTGTTACTGACGTTCCTGGGCAGAACGGGGAGCTTTGGACTGCAATCGGATTGATACAGCAGAGCTGGAACGGAGAGCATCCGGGGGAGTAGAGAATCAACTAACACATTGCAGTATCACCGATGATGGCACTAGTGTCGTAGCTAAGGGGAATACCTCTAAAAGCCACAAATGTGCCCATCAGAATAGCCAGCCATGCGGAACCTTGGGTCTCCTCGGGAGAGAGAACAAAACCTGTAGAATGTCGGCACAGGCGGCCCGTCGATATGGCGTTGCACTATCCTGGCAACTCGCACTAGGACAAGTCGAGACAATTCTTGAGGGGATGGGTCAGTAAAGCTAGGGTGAAGGGGTCTAATATCTGTTTGCTACGGCATCGCGGACCCAAGTGCTAACGGATTCGGGCTGGTACTCTGGAAAGCAGCAGCATCACGCTATGGTTATGTATGTACCCAGGAGGATGGTAGCAACTCAGAAGCTTGGGATGACCAGAACGTGGAGAAGCAGCTGCGTCCACGTTCGTGGTGATAATGCCATTACGTTCAGTGTGACACAGCCAAGGCCATTGAATCCGTCGTGTCGTGCCACGGGATAGACTGTGTTACTCAAGGTCTACGGGTGTGGAGGGCACATGCATCACGCTGCCGTGTGCAACGTTGCACGCTGGGCGCCTAGCCTCCGGCGCATATGCTAATAGGCTTCTACCCCTAGTTCACCATCGGGAAGAATGGCGAGCCGCAGGTGGTCGGGTATTGCTATCCATGCTGGCTCGGAAGCAGGCAGTTGTCCTCTAGTATTGACAAGGGCTTGATTTCCAATGATTTTATCCTTGTTCGGCTGCGCCTAGCCAGTCGTAACCGTCAGCAGCGCACATCGTTTGGACCGGTGTGAAGGCAGAAGGTATAAAATGTGTGCGTTGTAATTTGCCGTAGTATCCGGCACAGTCGCGCCACGATGTCTCTCCACAACCCTCTCAATGTCTACAAGGGGGCTGATTCGATGTTGAAGTTCTTCGACCCTAATCAGCAGCCACCACTCCCATTGGTCGAGCTGCCGGCGAAGCTGAACCCGTTCAGAGACGACAAGGTTCGCATCTACGCCAAGATGCTAACAGCGCTACCCGCACAGAACGTGAAAGGGCTCCCAGGTAATTTCGACGTTTTGTCTCAGCAACCGACTCCATTCTCAGTTGCTAACGAGGTAAACATGAAGCACTAAACATGCTTCTGAAGGATCCATCAGAGGCTAGGAAGACCCTTGTTGAGGCCAGTTCTGGCTCGACCGTCACATCTCTGGGAATCACCGCCAATGCTCTGTTTGACAACGACGACACACATGCCTTTGTCAGCAACAAGACGGAGATAAACCGCTTGAGACAGCTGCAATTCTGGGGGATCAAGGTGTCCGTGCCAACATTTCAGACGTTCTGGTCTTCCCAGCCTAATTGCTTGCAGGCACCTTTACGGTGGACCGGCACAGCCGGAGTTCAATGATCCGCGGGGGATCATCTGCCAGGTGCGCCAGTTCGCCGAGGAGAATGAGAGCTTCTCGAACCCAGGCCAGTACGATAACGAAAGTGTGAGTAGAGTGGCCCAGATCCCTAGGCCCCCAGCATGGCTAGTACGAGCGCTTACGGATGACAGAACTGGCTCTCTCACGTGCGTTGGACTGGTCCGCAGCTATGGGCGCAGATCCCAGAGATCAACATCTTTTGCATGGGCATGGGGAGCGCCGGTCAGTGTCCATGGCCCTCATGAAAGGCTTATATCCTACTGACTGCGCGAAGGCTGCTGCACCGGTACCGGAATCTACCTTAGGTCAAAGAAACCCTCTGTAAAGATAATCGGGTAGGCCTGGCTCTCTGATCTACAATGCATTCCCTGACAATGAGCCCTAGGGTGTGCAATGCAGTCGGTGATCCTGTTCCTGGCCCACGCGCTCGGCCGTTATTCGATTCTTGCCAGTTCCCGTGGCGCAGCTTCGTCGACGCCACGGAAAGCGTCGGTTCACTTGATTCCTACCGGCTGTCCATGGCGCTTTCTCGCGCAGGCATCATCTGCGGGCCGTCTTCGGGCATGAGTCTCAAGGGCCTCTTCAACTTTCTGCAGAAGGCCAAGGATGCCGGTACATTGAACGAGTATGCCGAAAGAGATACTGGCGAAATCCACTGCGTGTTTGTCTGCTGCGATCTGCCTCACCAGTATCTAGATGGATACTTTGAACGGCTCGGAGAGGAGGCATTTCATCCGATCGTGAATCAGGTGAGTCGCTTGGAAGTGGAAATTGCCGTGCCGCAGGGAGTTCTAACAGGAAGATAGAACCTCCTGTCGTTCGACAAAGACAGTTATGCCTTGGAGTGGGAGCTCTCTCCTGCGGAAGCAATGACGCTCCTCTACGGAACTGACTGGTCGTGTCGCAATGGAGAGCTTCGCGGCACATCCAACTGCCACGAAGCAAGAGTGCTTTCGGCTTCCACTGGATTCGGCGCCAAAGTTGTTGACCTGCGCTCAGTCGACGACTTTAATGCCGGTCACATGGGTGGCGCCATTAGCTTGCCGCTTCCAGGGCTGAATCCAGATACCCCGAGCCCATTCGTATTTGAGCAGACTGATACTCTGTACAGCCAATGGTGTGAGCTCAAACGCATGTTCAGTGGGACGCATGACCTCCCTGGCGTTGGCTTCAAGGGCAACAATGATCTGGTTGTCCTGTGCTATAATGGGGAGACAGCAAGACTTGCTACAGCCGTGATGCGTGCGGAAGGAATTCGGGCATATAGCATCAAGGGAGGTATGCAGGCGATTGCGAGGGTGGCTTCCAGTACGTGAGCTCTAATTGCGCCGGAAGGTCTGGCTGCATCTTTTCCTTTATTTCCGGATGTCAATTTCAAGCACGGTCTCTGCGCGGACAGAGACACAAAGACAAAACAAGGAGCTCAGAGAGGTGTGAATAGTAGGACGCAATTGGACGGATGCTCAATGGATCACGGCTTTAAGCCAGGAGTGGATGTTTACAGGGTCACCGTATGCCGAAGATCATGTGTAGAACGCCTCTGAGCAGAGATCCTGTTGGAATCTCATGAAAGTCATCATGGAGTGCAATTGATGAAATTGACTGGTCTTTGTGTGATGCTACAGAACCCTCTTATATACATGATGTCGGTGGATTACCTCCGAAGCCTCCTACCACGGCGACATCACCCATAAGGGAGCTTCTGCGGCCATATTTTTCAGTCACCGAGCCTCAGGCAGCCTGAAGCCCACGAAGTCCAACATATCCCATCAATATCCCATCACTCTAGTTGCTGAGTTCCTTTGCTACCAACTCAACAACTGTCTTGGCTGTTCCGTATGATTCCTCGAACCTATCAAAGGGTTAGCGACCGCGGGGAATACACTTCCATCATACATACCCAGCACCGTGATGGCCGTAATTGTGGCACACAAATGTTCCATTCTCCAATTTCTCGAGCTCGACGCGAGGCCCGCCAGTCCTCGTCGGCCTGAGCCCGACTTGTGTCCTAACCACCTGGAACTCGCCTTCCTCGTTCAGTAGCTCGGGCGCGAGAGGCCGGCAGCGGTCCAGGATTGATTGCGTCATGTTATCGTCGACGGTCAAACTCCTGTATCTCATCAGCCATCCTGAAGTCCACGGATACAGCTTCACACAAGGTTGCTACTACCAATCATGCGGAATTTTAGACACTCCGAGGAAGGTCTCATTGGTCCCGGAGCGAGGAACGACAACGGTCTCCCAGTCGTCACCTACTCCGGTGGAAATGCGTTTGGCCGTCCCTTTGACGATGACTGACTGGCCTTTCGTCGGAAAGACGGCAGCGTCGCCGGCGAGCTTGCCCGCCGCAATGCCTGTGCAGTTGATGACGCCCCGAACATTCCCAAATTCAGGCGAAGAGAAGATCTCTGTAATGGAGTTTGCGGTTCTTGTGAAGCACGTGGCGCCAAGAGCCTTGCACTGCGACATGAGGTATATCAAATACCTTTCTGGGCAAATGCTAAAGGACTCGTAAGAAATGCCTCCGGTGTTCTCTCCGGTCGCAGGGATGTCGGCTAGCGGGAGCCGCTCGTATGACGGGATGAATGTGGTCCACCAGATCCATTCCGATGGGTCGGCAGGCTTGGGCACCTCGAAGCTCCTGAGCTGATTGCTTAGACGGCAAATGACAATGCTACAATGCTGGGAAATTACCAGTAATAGATGGTTGGCTTCATCTAAGCCACGGTTAGCTTCGGTGGGCACAGCGCGCTTGGGCAACAACCTCAAGACCGGTCTTTTCTGGTGGGGCATCCTTTACCAGCTTTTGCCAGTGAAAGAATGTCTGCCTCTGCCACTCCTGCATGTGCGTCTCGTACTGCGTTGACGTTGACCGCCATTGCTGCGTCAAGGTCAGCGGATCGATTCAGCCGCCTCTGACATGCATAACATGCCGCTCCAGCCCACATCGAAGTGTACAGGCTGTCCTGGTCTCCAGGCCAGTCTCGGGCCACGATAGTGACTTTGAATCCTGCCTCCAAGAGACAGAGCGCGGTCTGAAGGCCGATGACACCCGCTCTGAGACGGTTCTGTTAGCAGATATTTGGGCGGAGCTGTGGAACAGAATAACATACCCCAAGACGACAATCGACGCACGAGATTCCATTTTTGGTCGCTTCTGTTGCCACAGAGTGTGCGTCTCTCCCCGCATTTATATCACGTCTATGAGCATCCTCTCGCTGTGCTTGCCTGCAATGCAACGCAGCCGTGTCACAATTGGTTGCTTTCTCGCTGCCTCAACGTTGCACTGTGAGCTGCGTCTGCATGGTGGAGAAGCACCGCTGTCGTGTCAGTTTCTCCGTACGCATGATCTCGCACGGGTGCGACAGCGCCGAGGAGTGACAAGCCCGGAAACAACGCAATGCGAGCACAGACTAGGAAGCTTCACCTACAGAAGGGTACCACATCCGACAGCTGGCGTGAAGTTGTTTTCTGGTGTACCGGAACTCGGTCGACGGCAAATTTCGATGAAACCGACCTATCAAATCGCAATATAACGTTGGCTTTGCCCCTGCTCTCATGCCATATATTCTTCGCGCTAATGGCCCGATGCAATGCCATCCTGTAGTGGATAATCTCCAGACGTGACGCAAATCTTTCGCCAGGCAGCGGGTCCTGCCTTCTCGCCCAGACAAAAAGATCAGCGAGGAGCACATTACAATAAGCAGGCCATTTCAATACGCTCTCGCAGAGCGGAATATCCCGTCCATATGGACGACTGTCGCATGCAGTAGAGACCCGTCCGAACCGAGTGGTCCAATAGTAATTCTAAAGCCGCAGAGGCTGGATCAGCGGTGATGATGCATGGACGAAGCGCCTAGAGTTCAATTGAAAAAAGTTGTGGCACCAGCCATGGGCCTACGTGAGGGGTGCGGCGCACTCGTGTACGCACTAGCAGATGATGCAAGACCCATTACGCTGGCCAGCTGCACAGCACGGGGCAAATCGGGTTGCACCAATCGCCCCCGCGCACCCGATCTCGGTATCAATTCCCCTGGTACACTCTGCACCCTGCAGACGCGGTTCCTCCCGCAGATCCCGACCAGGTCTGGGCTGGCCAGATGAACATGCGCGATGCATTTATAACCACCCCGGCCGCCACGGCAATTTTCCAGCAGGCAATCAGACCACCAAAACACCGAAATGGCATCGTTTATTCCGGACCCCGCGGCGACGGCCCCCTCCGATTACTTGCAGGAGCTGCTGCTCTCATATGGGCTTGAGCTGGTTGATGACGATCTGGTTCAGTGGGCAAAGGAGTCACCCCAACACCCGAGGAACTGGCCAGTGGGATGGAAAGTTTACAATGCCGCCGTAGTGATGCTCTTGGACTTCTTCATGTGCGCCGCTACCCCTCTTATTCCATCTGGGAACACGACATGCTGACCATGCATCTCTGGGCACAGAACCGCTGTCGGCGTCGTCGGTGTAAGTCCCGCATAATTAGCTCAGCACAAACGACACCCGGTCAACTAACGAGTGGCAACAGACCGCGGCGGCAGCGAGCTCACATGAAGAGTACGGGGTGGGGGAAACAGTTGCACTGCTTGCGTTTACAACATCGTTAGTGTTGACCGCATGCCGTTTTCCCGATTTGGCGGCTAACGTTGGCAGGTTCTTCGTCGGGCAAGCATTTGGCGGCGTTGGCTTCCCGCCCTATTCCGAGTCTTTCGGCCGCAAGAAGTTATATCTCTACTCAACCATCCTGTTTGCCGTGTTCAACCTCATCATACCCATATATGACTCAATTGCTGCCGCATTCGTCGGGCGCTTCATGACGGGGCTCTTGTCCGCGATCCCGTCGATCGTGGCCGCGGGGAGCATTGAGGACATCTTCAGCGCGGAGACTCGACTGTGGCTGGTGTCGCTTTGGCTCATCATCGCCAATCTGTCCCTGGTGGTCGGCCCCATTTTCGCAGCGTATGTGTCTGCTACAGTCGGATGGTATGCATGGTAAACCTTGAGCGAGGCGGAAGCATTTCGCTAACAAAAACGCGTGCAGGCGATGGATCTTCCATGTGTCTACGGTTCTCGCTGTTGTCTTCTCGGTGCTTGTCCTGTACATGAACGAAAGCCGCGCGACCCTCTTGCTCGGCCACCGCCTACGGCGCATCCGCAAGGCGACGGGAAACTTCGACCTGCGAATTGAGAATCCTGACCATGTCCCAGACCTGCGCACATTCATCCAGGTGGTGTGTTTTCGCCCACTAGTTCTGCTGTTCACTGAGCCCATTGTGTTCATGGTCTCGATCATCAGCGGGCTCGCGTTCGCGCTCGTATACCTGTTTGCAGACGTCTTGCCCATTGTCTACAGCTCATACGGATTCACCACCGAACAGTCCTCACTCGCCTTCATCCCGCTGGGCATTGGATTCCTCTGCTCAATCTTCACGCGCATTTTCGACCGCAGGCTCGCAGCCAGATATGCTAGATCAGGGCGTACGATCACTCCAGAAGACAAGCTTTTTGGCTTCGCCATATCATCTCCGGCATTTGCCATAGGCCTGTGGTGGTTTGCATGGTCCATTCCGCCAGTGGTGTCGGGCACGCCGTGGGTAGTCTCCATGCTGGCTCTTGTCCCGACCGGCTTTGCAATCAACGAGTTCGATTGCGTTCTGGTCGGCTACTTGACCGACAGCTACACGACGTACTCTGCGTCGGCATTTGCCTCGCTTTCACTGGTCCGATCTCTACTATCGGCAGTTTTTCCTCTTTTTGCGCGCCAGATGTTCACGAGCATGGGTCCGAACTATGCGACCACGGTCCTAGCGGCTGTAGCAACCGCCTTTTGCGTATGTCCAATAATCCTGATTCGACATGGAGAGTACATCCGACGGAAGAGTAAGTTTGCTAGATATAGTCTAGCATTGGATAGTAGAGCAGACTACATAACTGGAGATTAGAAGATCACGGTTTGTAAATTCAAAAGGCTGTATAACTTCGTAGTAACTGTATCAAGATTGCCATAATTATATTAGTATGCTTAGTAACAAAAACGTTCAAACTTCTCATTTCATGATTGGCAATATAGACCTCATAGTGTGAAGTCAACGTTCAGGCAGAGTTCATTCATAGAGAGAGGGATATGTAAGGATTTGCGCATTAATTCAAGTCTTCGGCTAAAATCCTGTAAGTATGTTGTTCCATTCAATTTGGCAACAGGACACAACTGGGCCATGGTTCAGATACCACGAAGGGAGAGGACCGGATGGTTTCTTGAAACCTTCGAAATCTACATTCTTTTCTCATCCCTTGCCAAATAAAAAACATTAGCACAGTCAAGAAGATATGTCAAGCCATTACGCATGAATTTCTATATATCGAGCCTTTTCTGAGGATCAGGTAGCTCATCGCAATAGTCCCGTTGCATGATTGCAGAAACCGTATTGAGCTTCGATGAACCGGCGAGTAAAGCCTTCGCCCATTAGTATACAGGGTCTAGTCAGGCCTGGCCCTGAAGAACTGTCAGTAAGCACTTGCCCGTCAGAGAACGCAACATCGTCTCTTACCTCTTGGTCCTATTCGCCGCCTCAGAGGCACTCGGAGAGAAACTGACCCTCTTCCTGCGCGAAAGCTTAGCAACCTTCGACGACTCCGAATCCGAACCATCAGACTCAGAGATGTCGTAGACCGGGTTCGTGGCGAGGAAGAAGTTGGACCAGGCGTTGAACGCAACATTGTCTTCTTGAAGAAGGGACCTCGCAGGAAGCCGAGGGCAGTCGGGATCTTCGTCCTCCAGCTGCTCCGAGATCACGTCAAGCATATCCTCCACACCCTCCTCCCACAGCATGTGGACGCGGAAGGAGACGGACTTCGAAAACGCTTCCAGCTGCTTGACCAGCATCGCTTCGTCGTCGGGAGTCCTGCGGAGGCCGATGAACCTTCCCGGCATGATGGCAGTAGCCGGCTTCTTCAGGTGGAAGTCCAGGCGCACAAGCTCGTCTGCACGCCCAGCAGTGTTGGAGATCAGAGCCCTGACGAATGTGGGAATTTTGGAAGTGTCCTCGTAGTCCGTCATGGTGATGCCTGGCTTAGGTCCTGTGCCTCCGAGGTGGAAATGCGTAGCAGGGATCATCAAGTAGACCGGCTGGAAGCTCCTGTCCAAGACATCCGGGCACCCGATAGGGACGGCAGTCTTGAGCACAAAGCGGAACCAGACCAGGACTGTGCCGCGGTTGTGCATGTCCAGCCCCAATCGCATCTGCAGACAGTCGAAGGGGCTATTCTCGGCCAGAGATCCTAAGAAGGTCCGCTCCCTGGTGACAGGATCTCTGAATTCGACGGTGACGGGGGCCTTGATGGGCTTGATCTTTTCGGTAAATGAGCCGAAGCTGCTGGACTGCAGCGGAGGGGGTGCGTGCGTGACGCGCACAGGAGCGCAGACCCTGGATTCTGGTAAGATTCCGAATTGGGATTAGCGTGGGTGTGATTGCACTTACTGCTTGGACATGGCGGCAGGATGAGCGGGAAATCTGGTACGAAGGTGAGGCGGGAGGTGTGCACTGAGGTGCAGCTGTGCGAAGAGCCCAAGACACGCGTCGCGCACCAGCAGTCCGCGTCGACACGGACGCTGAAGCGCGACGACGGAGTTGGCGAGAGACGGTTGACGGTCGTTGGTTGCGGCACGGGAGAGGGTGAGGGTGAGGGTGATGAAGAAGTTTGGAGGAGCGGGACTGCGAGACGTTCAAATGGACGCTGTGGGCGGCTCGGAAGGCTCCAAAGTCTTTACCTTCGACGTCACGCGCCACCATGTGGCATGCCTACCGCGCTGAGTGAAGAGTTTAGAGACAGCTTCTCTTGTCGAGGTGCGGACGCAGATATAGAGGGTCAAAGGTCTTTAAACGTAATACCTTCTCAGAGTGTTAATCCCTCCGGTTGCCCATCATATCACTTCAGCTCAAACCCAGCATACCCATCCGCCGCACACTCATTCAGCCGCGAGTAGTACGTATCAACACCACCCAGATACAATAACACCTCTCTCGGCTTCCCCGGGATATTATCTCCCATGTACCACTGCAGCAATGTCAGCAAAGCTCTCCACACCACCATTGTCCATCAAAACTCACACTCTTAGCCGCAGGCAACAACGTCGCATTCGCAATATCCTTACACGCCTTCGCCCACGCAACCTCCTCCATCCTCCCCGCATCAATCCTCTCCAGCCCCCTCTCCCGCATATGCACCATCACGCCCGCAATCCAATCCCCCTGCAACTCCGCACACGTCGGCCCATTACACAGCGCCGTCGGCGCCTGCGGCCCATACGTAAAAAACAAATTCGGGAACCCATGCGTCGAGATGCCCAAGAACGTCGTAACGCCATCCTTCCACTTCTCCCGCAGACTCGCGCCATCAACCGGACTGTGGATATCAATCTGCGTCAGCCCGCCCGTAATGGCATCGTACCCAGTAGCCAACACGATACAATCGAACTCCCTCTCAACCCCATCCGCCGTCCTGACACCCCGCTCCGTCACCCCCTTGATCGGCGTCCTCCGCACATCCACAACGCTGACGTGCGGCTCGTTGAAGATCTCGAAGTAGCCGTTCTCGAGCGAGATGCGCTTGCAGCCGAAGGGGTGCGGTTTCGTGGTCGGGGCGAGCACTTCGTGGAGTGCGGGATCGGCGATGCGGGCGCGGGTCTTGTCGCGCCAGAAGTTGTAGGCTTCGGTGTTGGCGGCGTCGGAGAAGAGCATGTCGTTGTAGGTGGCGAGCCAGAATTTGAAGTCGCCTTGGCGCCAGAGGTGTTCGTATGTCTGGAGGCGCTGGGCGGGGTCGTCGGAGAAGGTGCTGCGGGGGAGGAAGGAGAAGTCGAAGCCGGAGAAGCACTTTGTGTGCTGGGCGAAGATGGAGGGGTAGGTTGTCTTTGGGGCGAATTGCGAGGTGGTGTTGGCGGGGTAGTGGTGTTGGCCCATGGGCAGGGCGAGGTTGGGGGTGCGTTGGAAGATGGTGAGGGAGGAGGCGGTTTTGCTGAGTTCGTGGGCGAGTTGGATGCCGGTGGAGCCGGTGCCGATGATGGCGACGCGCTTGCCGGCGAGGTTGAGGCCTTCTTTGGGCCAGTAGGAGGGGTGGAGGCAGGTGCCTTTGAAGGTGGAGAGGCCGGGGAAGTCGGGGATGTAGCGCTTGGCGGCGAAGCCGGTGTTGAGGAGGAGGTACTTGACTTTGAATGTTTGCGCGCCGGCGGTCTCGACGGTCCAGCGGCTCTCGGTCTCGTCGAATGTGGCGGCCGTGACGGTCGTGCTGAACAGCGTGTCTTTGCGGAGGTCGAGTTTGTCTGCGGCGTACTGGAAATAGGCCTGGAGCTCTTTCCAGCCGGGGAAGCGCTCCCGCCACGTCCAGTCTTTCCAGAGCTCTGGCAGCGAGAACTCGTAGTGCGGAATGCTGCTGTCAACACGCGCTCCTGGGTACTTGTTCCAGTACCAGACTCCTCCGAAATCATCGCCTGTTTCGACGAGCTTGACGTTGAATCCTTCGTTTCTCAACCGCCAGAGTTGCCAGCAGCCGCCGAAGCCGGCGCCGACGATGAGAGCGTCCAGAACCAATGGCGTTGCCGCTTTTGAGCCCATGATAGAGACTTTACTTGGGGAAGGAACTCTTTCAAAGTAGTGGTACTAAAGGACAAGATTATGGGCGATTTTTGAGCTCTTCGGAGAATAGCGTCCATAAAGGCTCCGCAGCCACCCTTTATGCACAGGCGGCACAGGAAATATTGCCTCATGGCCTGAAACGTGAACGGGAGAATCAGAATGTCAATTGCCGAACAGATATTTAAAGTCCGGCAACCTGTCACTATACGGCGTATGGCGGGTTAGGCCGCCGGTGGACTTCTCCCTTCCCGGTTTAACGCATGCAGGGTGCGGCAGCGGAATAGCTCGGGAGGATTGCGTTGACCCGGCATTTTGGGGGGACGTCGCTAAAAGGTCCAAGTGAGTGGAGTGACATCTGGGGCCATGAGTCGGGCGCAGCAGAAGACCTGATTCAGATTGGAGCGCAGATGTGGCCGCAATGCCACAGGATAACCCCCAGGCAGTCTCTGTGAGAGTAGCAAACAAACAAGTATGGAGCTGACCCGCGGCTGGGATAGACTCAGATGATGGAGGGAATATAGCGAAGGAAAAAGCGTGGTTAACCTACGTGTATGCCTCCCCCACCCCCACTTAACTCGCAAAAGTCACATCGTATAATCTACTCCGTACGGACTACTCCACTCCACATCCCGATAGCGCGAACCCCGGCTCCTGCATGTCTTTCGCAAATGTCCATTGTCTAACTTGTTTGGGTATCATACGTATCTGTGCTGGAAAATGTAGCAAAATCACGACCCAACCCGGTAGTGCCGTCTATCCAACAGTATCTCTTCTTCTTCTCCCACTTCTACGACGTCCTTTTCCTCCTCATCGAGGACCTTCTGGTACTCTATCCTCTCGATGCGCGACCGATACGCCATAATAATAACAACACCAGTACCCAGCATGCCGGCGCAGACCAGGAAGATCAGCGGCGCCGAGTCGCTATCCTTGATGCGCATGCCAAAAATCATAGTCTGCGAAGCTTGTCAGCAACCATAACAACCGCAAGAACCAAAGCAAGCAGCCAACTCACCGAATTCCGAATCTCATCATCAATCCTCGTCCCACCGGGCTCACTTGCGCCCAACACCCTCCCCTCCCGATCCAACGCCAGCACCCTCACATACCTCCTGCTCTCAACGCCGAACCGCAGCTCCGTCTCGAAGCCCGCCTTCTCAACCGTCTGCACCGAGAACCACGACTCGCCCACATCGCCCTCCTGCCCGCCAACCCCGCTCTCGGCGCCGTCCAGCTCCGCGTAATCCGCGTCTTGGAGCACCCAGCGATGCACCTCTGTGGCGCCGTTCCACGACGCGTAGACGGAGGAGCCCTCGACCTTGATGTCGGGCTTGGTGGCCGGGCGGCCGGTCCACTTGGCCTTCTGGACGCGGTAGCTCTGGACGTCGCCGGTCTCGAAGCGCGAGGCGGCGCCGAAGTGGGTGTCGCAGAGGGGCATGCCGTTGGAGGAGAACTCGGTGAAGGCGGCGTTGTAGCCGAAGCCGACGAGGACGTTGCCGTTGGGGAGGAGCTGGGTGGAGCCCTGGGAGGAGGAGACGATTTTGGCTGGGTTGACGTATTCGGTGAGGAGCTGGGCGGTCATGGCGGCCTGGTCGATGGCGACGCGCATGCCACGGCTGTAGTCGGCGGTGTAGTGGCCGGCTTCGGCGCCGTTGTCGAAGAGGGTGATGATGGTGTTGTTGGCGTGCCAGCGGGCGTCGTGCTGCCAGGCGAAGTCGGTGGCGCGGCCGGCGGAGAGGTCTTTGAAGCTGTTGCGCTTGCCGCCGAGCTGCCAGAGGACGGCGCCGGTGCGGCCGTCGATGTAGGTGATGCTGTGGGTGTAGCGCGCGCTGATGAGGTAGTTGCCGAGCTCGTCCTTGTCGATGCTGTTGATGTGGAAGTAGTCGAAGGGTTTTGAGCTGTCGCCGCCGCCGCCGTACTTGTGGTACGTCTCGTTGACTGGGTAGTGGTCCGTGGACTTCCAGGTGAAGAGCAGGTTGCCGGTCGCGAGGTCGATTTCCTGGAACGCGCCGTCCCAGACCCATCCGTTCCTGGGCCCACCGATGGGGCTGAGATCGACAGGCGTGATCTCGTAGACGGTGAGCAGCGCGGTGCCGTTGCGTGTGAAGCGGAACTCGTGCAGGTCGCCTTTGATGGGGCCGACGGCCGAGATTTGCCGCACTTGGGTGTACGTCGAGTCGAGCTGCCGATGCTGTTAGCGCTGCCGGAGCGAAAGTCACTGCGCGAGGAGAATCGACTCATGGGGCGATGCTTAGGACCCGATGGCGTGCTCCCGGATCTGCGACAGCGCAGCGGGGACACCCGGCACCGCCCACTGCTCGTATAAGAGCTATACTGGCCGAGCATTAAGTGCGACAGAACGGACCACTCACCATATAGTAGTAACCCTGCCCATGGCCGCCGACGGTGTCGTCACCACCCCAAAAGGTCAGATACTGCTCGCCATTCCATTCCTGGACGTTCAAGTTGTACGTCTCGCCATACGGCTTCCCGTCGAGCGTCCAGACCAAATTGCCAGCCTGATCCAGGATCATGGGGTTGGGACCGGGCACCACGCGACGGCCACGAGGGTTGAAAAAGATAAGCTCATCGCCGCTGGTGCAGCTCTCACTGGTGGCGAGGACGTTGACGCGGGGGCCGCGCAGCGGCGATGACTGGTACGTCTGGTAGGGATAGGCACCAAAGTCGCCATGGTCGTAGGCCTCGTCGGCGATGTAAGGGATCAGGTCGGCATGTGCAAAAGCAGCGACGCATAATAAAGACGAAATCGCCGAGCGGATAGATGGCAGGAAAGACATGGAGAGCGTGGAGGGGAAAAGATTAGGAGAAGCGGAGAAGCAAGAAATGCACGCAAGGCGCCGGCCGACGGATGCGGATCATAAAAGTGACAGAAACGTGTGGTGTGGAAGGTGGTTACGTGGAAGGATGCGTGTGCAAGTCGGGCTGCTCGCCTGCTGCGCGGGGGGGCAAAAAGGAGAGCAGAAACAGGCCCGACCGCGGCTAGGAGAAGATGCTCGGCGAAGATGCAATCATGGCGGGACGAGGGCGCGGCGAGGATGGAGGCGGGACTGGGGCGCGCGCAGCAGGGCGAAGGCGAGCGTTGAAAGCTGCGGCGCGTGGGCGGCGACGCGGCCGGTATGTACGCAGCACGCGCGTGGAATGTGGAGGGGGAGACGTTGGCGCACACGCAGCCCGCGCGTCTGCCAATCGAAATAAGGCCCTGGCGTCGTCAGCGCGCCCGGCCCAGAAATCATCCCTGGCACGCCCGTCCACGCTGCTCAAGCCCAGAGAGGTCGGCAGGCAGAGCAAGCGTCCTTGTGCGTGCCGCAAGAAGGCTTGTTGCCGGCTGCCGTCCAGCGCCAGCGCCAGCCACCAAGCCGCGCGCAACGGTCAGCCTGCCGCGCCGAGTGCGCCAGAGGCCGCTCGTCCTGCCGCATTGCTCGCAGCATGCAGGCACGCGTTTCGCAAGGCCCGGCAAAGCGCGCGCATTGCGACTTGCGGCTCTGGATCTGTCGCATCGACAGCATCAGCGGTGGAGATGCCGCGCGGACGAGAAGAAACACCAGCTCTTGGCGCGCTTGGCGGGCGGCTCTTCTGCCGCGCAATCGGGCGGCGTGGCCCCTTATCCGCTCCGCATTGGCTGCGCTTGCGGCTGAAGCTCTCGTGGCCGCGGCGACTGTGCCCCAGGACGTGACGCGGGCCGTCCCCGTCCTCTGCTCTCGGCGTTTGGGTGTCTCTCCGGTGCGCGTCGGCGTTAGGGCGCGGTGGTGGTCTGCCGCACTCAGAGGAGCCTCGGGGGGCCGCGTGGGAGCACAGATCTCGGCTGCAACGGCGCACGCGCATGAGGTGCTGATTGCGAGCGGCGTTGCGCACTGGGGCGCGGGAGGCTGCAGGGGAAGAAGCGCGGGCGCTTGCCGACTTCCGACGGCGCGGCTCGCTCAACGCCAGCTGCTCCTCGCCCGCTGGCTCCCACTCGGCGCGATTCACTCTGTCAGCTCTGTTAGCTTGAGCCGCGTCTGCTCTCGTGTCCTCTTATTTGCCCGCTGTTCCCGGTCGCGGCGCGCGAGCTTCCAGCAGTCTGCCCGAGCGTTACTCAGCAGCGGGCGGCATCGGCCCGTCTAACGATGTGCTCCCTGACTATCATTATGTCTTGCATTGGTCCTTGGTCTTGGATCGAGACAGGGCCGCGGTAAGCTGCTTCTGCAGTCTCTCGATTGCCGCATTCGCTCAAGCCGACGGTCGAAAATAGAGAGGCGCATCTGCACTTCCCCACGCTCTCCATCAGTCACGTGCTATTCAGTCTCACCACGCCTTCATGCCGACACGTCATAAATCTCTACCGTGGCTGCTTTCTGGTGTTTTCTTCTCGCAACGCTGCTATAGTGTGCTGCAAAATCCATTCTGTGGTTTTCATCCACGAATACCTACCAACGCGTCCCCTGAACCCCGCTGTCGCACACACGTGTTCATTCTTCCAAGCCCGCGCCATGTGGAAAATGTCTTCCTCAGCTGCATTCTTGACGCCACGGGTCTCTGGCACCGCGAGTCGTGGCAATCGACATCCACCGCAAAGTCACGTGAAAGGTGACTGTCCGGTTGCAGCATCCCTCCGATTGAATCACCCTTGAGACCGCCAGCTGCTCGTCCGGCTCTCATTCTCCATCTCTGGCGCTGCTCCCGGCCAGCGACGTCGCTGAGACGCGATTACGGGCTCTAGACCCAGACGGCCTCGCCCGACGGATGTCATCAGCCTCTGCATCTCCCCCCGATCCACCAGACTCCCCATCTCCCGGAAAACGACAGCCGGCGTTGCGAGCGCGACTCTCGAGGGGGGCGGCCGTTCCTTTATGTCTGTCGCTGGTGTCGTTTTCCCGGCGCCCCGACTCAGCGCTGCGTGGCGTCCTCATGGTGTGACCCCGCAAACCGTTGGGGGCAAGTGGCCTGACCACGTCCGCCAAATCGTCGCCAGCTCGGCCGCCCGTCTCGCCTCCACAGAACCCAACCGCTTCCGCCGTCGCTTTTGTTGGGCGAGTCGCGAGATGGTGGTATGTTCGCGCAGGCAGCGATGGGGGAAGGGACGGGGACGACGGGACGAAGGGGACTATATGTAAAGAGGGCCGACCCGCGGCAGCGGCTGTAATAAGGCGCGCAGGAGCACGCGGCTGTTTGGCTACGCAACCTTCCGCTTCGGTCGTATCAGCGTCGCGCCGTCCAGAACGCCCTCCGCCTTCCCGATCCGGCCGCTTGATACGCGGTTTTGAATTTCCGCCCGCCGTCGCGGTACCGCCCTCCACCATGGCGCAGCCGCACATCACGGAGACGAAGATGACGGCGTGGAACTGGCACCGGCACGTCAACTGGCTCAACGTCTTCCTCGTCATCGGCATCCCCCTCTCCGGCTGCATTGCCGCCGCCTTCTACGTGCCGCTCCAATGGAAGACGGCCGTCTTCGCCCTGGTATACTGTATGTACCTACCTCTCCATTGCCCCGACCGCCACTCCCGTCCGCCGGACCCGCCCCGCTGACGCAAGCGTCCAGACTTCTTCACGGGTCTATGTGAGTATATGCTTCCATCAAACCTGCCCTTTTCCGCAGAACCGCCGCGGCTCCGCACCGCATCCCGCAGACGCCAGCCCCCCCACATCTTCGAACATCGCAGGCCGGTGCCGCACGCCGCCTCCGCAAACACGCAGCGTTTGCGGTTCCCGCGGGTCCGCAGACATCGACCGCCCTCGCAGCCGCTCCGCGCCTCTGGGTTGGGCGAGCCGCGGCAAAATGCAAATGGCAAAGGCTGACGCGGCTCACGATATCCGAGATGGGGAGGGGAGGGGAGGGCCAGAAAGAGGAGCTCGATCAGTAGTGTGCAAAATGCGGACAAACAACCCGCGCTGACCAATGACAGCCATCACCGCCGGCTACCACCGCCTGTGGTCGCACACGTCGTACAGCGCAACGCTTCCGCTGCGCGTCTTCCTCGCCGCGTTCGGGGCCGGCGCGCTCGAGGGCTCCATTCGCTGGTGGAGCCGCGATCATCGCGCCCATCACCGCTACACCGATACCGACAAGGACCCGTACTCGGTGCGGAAGGGCTTGTGGTATAGTCATGTAAGTGGACGTCGCTTGGTGGTTTTCTTTCTCTTTGTTTCCTTTTCCTTGCTCCGCGCCGGTAAGGCTGGCGCCCGTAGCAGAGGAGAGCCTGGGCCCGCACGGATCTGCGAGCGGATGTCCTTGTCCGCGCCAAGCGGTACGGAGGCTCTATCCGTGCTCGAGCGGATATCTTTAGCCACACGTCTTCCGGTGTCAGGGAAGCGGGAAACCGTGGGGGTTTTATTTCTGGTAATTTTGCTGACATTGCCTCGGGCTAGATGGGATGGATTCTCATGAAGCAGAATCCTCGCCGCATCGGCCGGACTGACATCTCCGACTTGAATGAGGACCCTATCGTCATCTTCCAGCATCGCCACTACGTGACATGCGCGCTGTTTATGGGTCTCGTCTTCCCCGGGCTCGTGGCCAGCCTGCTCTGGAATGACCTTGCCGGTGGCATTGTGTATGCCGGCATTCTGAGAGTCTTCTTTGTCCAGCAGGCCACTTTCTGCATCAACAGCTTGGCACACTGGATTGGGGAGCAACCGTTCGACGATAGGAACTCGCCGAGGGATCATTGGATCACGGCCCTGGCGACGCTGGGAGAAGGATATCACAACTTCCACCATGAGTTTCCAAGTGACTACAGGAATGCTATCGGTAAGTCCTGGCACGCCTGATGCACTAGAGAATCAAGAACATTGACAACCGTGTGCAGAGTGGTGGCAGTACGACCCCACGAAATGGTTCATCTGGCTCTGGAAGCAAGTCGGCCTCGCATACGATCTGAAGCAATTCCGTGAGTACCACGCACGATCTTTCCCGCATGTGCGTCCGTCCGTGCTAACAACCACCCTCGCACAGGAAGCAACGAGATCGAAAAAGGTACGTCCACCCCCCTCCCTCCCTCCACCACCTTTCCCACATCACGCTCACCCCTCCCCTCCCCAGGCCGCCTCCAAATGGACCAAAAGAAGCTCGACCGCAAGCGCGCCCAACTCGACTGGGGCATCCCCCTCTCCAAGCTCCCCATCATCACCTGGGACGACTACGTCGCGCAAGCCAAGTCCTCCGGCCGCGCCTGGATCGCCGTCGCCGGCGTCATCCACGACGTCTCCCACTTCATCGACGAACACCCCGGCGGCAAGACCCTGATCAAGAGCGCCATCGGCAAGGACGCAACCGCCTTGTTCAACGGCGGCGTCTACGACCATAGTAACGCGGCACATAATCTGCTGAGCACGATGCGCGTTGGTGTTATTAGGGGGGGCATGGAGGTCGAGCTGTGGAAGCGCCAGCACCAGAAGGATGCGGGGGTAGAGTACGTGAAGGATAGCTTGGGGAATCGTGTCGTGAGGGCTGACGATCAGGTCACGAGAATGAGGGCGCCGCACGTTGTCGCCGCCGCGTAGGCGCGGCACTGTATGACCGCTGTCTCAGATTGTTAAATACTCTGTAGCAAAAATGATCTCGGCGTTTGGGAACTCGTGATGGACAGTTTTCTAACGTGACGCGCGGCAAAGAAGCTGCGCGTGGAGTCTTGGGTGTTGGAGTTGCGGGCTGTCATTGATGTCGTCGTCGACTGCCCCGACGGTGGCATCCTGTGTTGCCGAGATCAGAGGGCGTTGAGGACAATGCATCATCCGATCTTCAGCTTCTTCTTGAGCACAAGGAGAAGAGCAAAGGGCTGTTGGGTTCAAAGCGATGGGTGGAAGAGGGGGTCGGCGCATCCGATGAAGTGTCGAAGCTCTTTTCGGCGCATGGAGAGCTCTTCGTCTCTTCTGGAGCGAGTTCGAAGTCGTAGTGAGTAGATGTCGCGGCGGCGCGGGGTGTTGGAGAGAGGAGATAGGGGAGAAGGTTTTTGGCGGGCGCACGCGCGGCGCATTTGCCTGATTGGCCCACTGCGACTCTGATCTGCAAACTCTCTTTCTGGGCACTGCCATGTTCCCAGGAGTATTTTCAATGCGCGTAAGAGGGCATGGAGTGAGTCAGGCGGTCTTGTTGTGCTGGGATCATGTTTAGTGCCCACCGTTGGCGTGCGTAAGTCAGGGAGAAAGGGGTACCCTATTCTCTTACGAATAAGCTGGGCAGGACTGAGGTTTGTACTGAATGGGGTATATATCTGAGAATCCATGGAGGGTGGGGCTGTAATTTGTTAGGGAATTGGTAATGAATTACTATGTACCCGTAGAAACAAAGAGGAATTGCTAAAGAAGAGAAGAAAGGAAAGAGAGATGTATTATATACATAGTAAATCGGTCCGATAAACGGATGAATGAATGAGTAATAATCGGGGTTCGTACGAACCCTAACATACTTAGCCATTAGTAATGCAATATGCAATGGATACAGTTGTGTGAGCACTCGTCAAATCAGAAGTTCTACCGCTTATGAGGCCAGAAATGGAGCAGCTATGTAGCCTGCTTTGTTGGCTTACGGATATTGCAGTCAACTTTCTCCAAGCGGGGAATGGCAGCATATTTGATGAACATGTTACGAGGCTGAAATGGCCGCTTCGGAGAGTACGCCTTGGTACAAGACTTTATTAACAACTTCGTAATGTTCCAAAGGATGGTCAGAAATAGAGGTCGCATATACGTCATGCTCAGGTGCTGTTCAAACCCATTAAGATGGATTTGGAATCAACTGCACCGAGAAATCTATTCAGCCTTCTCTCGCCAACGGCTGTGAAAGAGGTGAACGATCTGGTGCAAAGTTGGTTAGTTCAGGCAGACTACCTCTCGATCCTATTGGACAGCCTCATGTCGACACCTGGAGACAGCATAGTAAAAAGGGTCTGAAGCAGGCAAGAGCACTCCAGCTTAAGAAAGGGATAGATTCCCAGCTTGAGGGGCTTAAGAAGATTAAGCGAGCATTCAATCTATAGTATTCCCATCAAACCCTCCGCCTCTATCAGCAACAAATAGAAGCATCCCCCAATTGTGAGCAACCAGCCAGAATAACTATAATGCGCTCGGAAGGACTTCGTCACGCCTTACACAAGTAAGCATACTAGGCCTACAACAGCAAATCGAAGAGTGCAATACCTCTATACAGTCTACGATCCAAAGACTTCCGCAAATATAGACCGGAAGGTCCAAACGAAAGTCATGAAGCAGACGTCAACTGCAGCCGCAGGCGAATTATACGAACAATACCTTCAGCAAGATGATATGAGGCTTTCAAGAGTGACTGCTAGAGACCCATTAGAGAAGTGCAACTGCTTCAAGCGTGCCGGTACGGACAGATACAATATCATCGGGCCTCTCAGATTCTTCATTCCAACGGCCACTTAGATGACTGCCCTTTGCAACGGGCTTCAACCAGCAGGCAGTTCCGCATGACTGTTAGGCTCAGATGGACCACGGGCTTCAATGTCTCAATGCTTTCGCAAAGCACCAGCGGCGGACCTATTTGCGACTTTTACCTCAGATAGCTGCAACGCGGATCGTACATCTAAAGTCTTCTTCTGCGTTTTTGGCAGTTATGGAGATGGGTGAAGGCCTTTGCGAAGCTATTGGGAAAGAAAAACTGAAGGTGAAATTTCGTTGCTGCAGTTCCAAAAACCGGGGCTTCATTCGAACGCCTGCATCCAGAATGTGCAGATTGCGCTGGGAAAACTCTACAAAACGCTTGAGTACATTTTCAGAACGACTTTGGTTTCGGCAAGAGACGAAGATGTATATGGCTCTACTCTTTTACACGTAAGTTCGGTGTTGGATTGGGTTAAGCCTCACGTTCTAATAAAACTGAAAGGAATTTGTGCGGTATATTTCACCAGCTTGGTATATGCAATGAGGCACATGACAAGCTTGTAAGAATTGTGGCTGTGCTAGTTCGATCCGGCGTCGACATCGACATCAATGCAAGGTCTGCTTACTATAGGTATGGCACTTTTAAGCATCGAAAGAACTATACCAGCTGATGTTTGCTTGCCGTGAACAAGGGTAACCGATGAGATACTACTCAGTACTGCCTTGGATGCATGCTTTTCCCCTCTCTGGGGGGTCATTCTTCGAATCCTGTCAACTTCTGGGATCCTCAAAAATAGACCCGGTGATATCGAGCCATTGCGGAGAAAGTACAAGGTAGAGGGTAGACCCTGACAGGCCGTGGTATATCCGCGCAATCCTGAACAGTCCAGAGATCGGACTGGGTAAGGAGAAAGGGACATTTCATCTCTTAACCTGGTACAAAGACTCGATCAGATTACTGTTGCTCTCCTCTGAGCCTTGCAGTCATACGTCGAGATTTATTTGCAGTGATGCAAATCATTTCCAAGGGTTGCGAGATATATGGCGGTCCTGATGACCAATATTCTCCGCTGTTTTTCCAGCCTTGGATGGCCTGGAGGAATAAGATTCTTTCTCGATGCGTGAGCCGATCCGTCTACAGCTATTCATTCTGCAATCTTCCACGCACCATATAAAATATCCTATTAAATCGGCTTAAAATTTGAATTTCGACTCCATCCTGGATTGTTTTGGATGGAAGAACCATTATCCAAGTGACTACCAGGGCCTGGAACAGGAACACATGCCCGATATTTGCCGCCGAATTGTCGATACTATTGATGAAGGCTCTGTTTATCTGAGATCGTTGACGCTATCAGAGCTTAACCAAAGCAAGATAGGGCAATTCAAACAAGATCATGATGATTCAATTATCGACAATACAGCTATGCCAATCGTCAGGACACTTGAGCAATTGGGTATGAAAGTTCCTCGTTCCATGCGTCCAGTGCACTATAAAACCATTTACCACACGAGAAATATTGATTCAGCCACTGCGGAATGCTTGTAACAGGCCGGCTTTCGTATATCGACATTGAAGATGACAACGGTTGGACACCACTTTTGCTTTCTTGGTCACGGTTGGTTGAAATTTTGGAAAAGAAACAGCCCCAAAGCTTGTTCAATCTATCCCTCTTCGAAGAAAGCCTATGAAAATGAAAATGGATGCTGAATCAGTCCATAAAGCTCAGTTCTTACACGATTTTAATCACTGTCTCTTCAATCACGTCTTTGAACCAGCTTTGAAATTCCGGCTCGACTTTGGCAGCATCTGCGGTCCAGTCCTTCTGAAACAGCGGACCCTTGCATGACTCCTCGAAACGGCCAATTCGCTCATACACTGTCCCATTTTGGCCATCCACAGATTTTTCAAGTAGCACTAGTGACCATGTGTGGAAAGTGTCTCCAAGTAAGCGGCTTCGTTCAGTCGCAAACAGGTGGCAATAGATCTTTGGTGAAGACAATTCCGTCCTCGGCTCAAGCATCTCCTCCAGCATCTCTGGAGGATATCGGTAATCGGGAAAGAATTCCTTTTTCGCAGCTTCCTTCTCGTGGTCGTACGTGGCTCTGTCCGCGGTCCATGGCTTGAGGTCCAAGGTGAACGATCTCGGCTCGTCTTGCCCTTCCGATGCTTCCTCAGACTCTTCACCTGTTGGTACAAGCTCTATTTCCATAGGAATCAGCTTGCCTCTCAACACCACAAAGCCACCTTTGACAGCACCGAACTGATTGACAGAGGCAAGCTCACAGTGCGCATCGAGGAACTGGATTTCAGGCTTGAATTCGAAAGGTGACGTCAAGATCGTGTAATCGACGACGAATTCGACTGGCGATGCCAGAGATGCCCAAGACCAGCTCGGTACAGCGAGGTCGGAAGACTTTATTCCAGGACTAATGCCGCATGTTGCGTCAGGTCTCCACATGAGTCCGTAGAATAGGTCCGTCGACCAAAGTCCCGCGAGGTATTGGCCGCCTATTACTGAATATTGACTAGCAACGGCGGAAATGGCGGGGAGGCGGTCTTTCTCGTAGGTGAGATGTAGGAGACAATAGGCGTGGACTGCACGTCTCCATCTTTTGAAGGCTTCGAAAAGCAGTTTGTTCCGTCTGTGAACGGGGTTCTCGTCCTCGTCGATGTTGCCTTCCTCGTCGATGTTGCCTTCCCCTTCGCTGTCTTCTGTCTCTACGTCGTCTTCAGCAACAGAATCATTTTCGTCTTTGCGTTCTGCCGCTGGTTCTGCAGCTAGCTCTTCCTGGCCATATCTTCTTTTGTCCAGATCTTGACCTTCCCTTGAGTTCGCTCCGCTGCCGGCCTTTTGCACTAGGGAATTCTCGATCTCCTCAATGGTAAGTTTTCTGAGATCCGTCTCAATTATCTCAGTCTCCCCGTCATCAAAATTAGTATCTTCGTCCAGTACGCCCTCTTTGAGTACGTTGGCCTCCTCGCTTTCCTCATCGTCTTGACTTTCATCACTCTCTTCACTTTCTTCCAGTTCCCTCTCCAAGCGACGGATCTCTTGAAAGCTCTCTCTCCATCCTCCTTTCCTCGATCTCGGCGCTCCACCACACTCACACGTTGTGTTTTCCATACACTCCCATACGATCTCATACGGATCAAACCTAAGCACCCTCGGGCTCATGATGATCTCCTGGAAAACCCAGGCTCTCGTCAACAACGGCCAGATAGCTGCTTGCTCTTCACTTCTCGTCGACGAGCGGCAATGCTGCATCTTTTCCCGCACCCAGACCGAATACACCTCCCCACGGTCATCAGCAGAGGGCGAAACGAGCTGAAGGTTGTGCGCGAGGTGCTTGTCCGAGCTCTTGTACAGCCCTGCGTGAGGATCTGCTGAAGCTGTGGCCGCAATGGTCAGGTGAGAGTTCTGATAGATTCTCGCCATCTCGGCGCACTCCGCAGCCCAGTCATCCACCGAGTCCTGGATAATGCAGAGGGCGTCAATCCACAGGTAAGGGATTCCGAATCTGTGGCAGGCTTTGATTGTATCTTTGATCGTTTGCGGGATAGAGGGCCAAGGGATACCAGGGTTCCTGTGCGCTTCGACCGTTTCTGTTGTCGTCCGGATGTTTGCAACAGCGATGTCTCCCCAGCAGTAGCTTAGGCAGGCATATTTGCCACATTCCCCGGTCGTCGGTTCGTAGAGCTTGATGACCTGCGGATCCGCGTCTTTCGAAAAGCTGCCGATGTCCAGCACACGTTTTGGTAAGATGCCAGAAGCCTGACATGCGGTGTGGTTCTGAATGCAGTCGTCCAGCCACGCTTTTGCCCGCGCGAATGCCGTATCTGAACGCGTGTCGCACGAGGACAATCCCTCGGCTTTTACCTTTGCCCATGGCTTCTTAGAATCTAGACTCATCAGATTGCCAATTCGTCATTGGAACCGCAGGAGATGTTTACCGGGGAGGTTGAAAAATTGGTACTTGTGCAACACAACTTGCTCTTGTTTAGGATTGTCCTCAACCCATGTTCCTGTGCGTTTTACCATCAGAGTTCATGACGCGGATTCAGAGTCCAGAGAACTGGGGTTGACTCACCGTCTGATTGTTTCTTTAGCGCCATCAACAAGCCTTTAGTTTTCCGGGGTCCCTTGCGGCTGACTTCAATCCAAATACCCTTCTCGTCAAATTGTCCGTCCTCCGAAATGGCCAGTGTGAACTTGGTTTCACCGTCTTCGCGCTCCTCTGCGATCTCTGCTGCCTCTCTATATTCATATCCAAACTTCTTCAGAGCTTCCTGGAGAAATCTACACCCCGGGCAGTTGCGTTCAGTTGCGCTTTGATGGAGTTCATCGAGGCGAAATGTCTTGAAGGTTGTAGGCGCCCAAACATAGTTGAGTGCACCCACTGCCTCGCCTTCTTTATCCTGCCGCCTTTCCTCTGGCAAATCGAAGTTGCTGCAAAGCTGGCAATCCGTCATCTCTGCTGGATGTGTTTCGTTGCTGTTGTGGGGAACCTGGGTCCCAAATTGAGGCGAGTGATGTTTGTGCAACATAAGGATCGCGGAATGGGCCAGGCTTATAGATTAAACCACAGGTTCTCGGCGTCTGCCTGTTCGATAGATTGTGGCTATGTTTTGATCCTTTCTCTGGTTGGCTGTAAGAGCGCCCAGCAGAATCCTCGCGTTAAGTCGTTGGGGGCTGAAAGGAGTGGACGAAAAAGTTTGCCGCTGAGGTTTGCCGCTGAGAATCCCCGCTCTCTCGGCGGTTAGCGAAACAAGTGGCCCTCGACTCTGGTGCTACCACTTGTACTGTTCGATAGATTCAGATGTTGAGGATACATCGGGCGTGTCGCACTGCATAATATTATTTAATATTATGCTCTGTGGCGCCAGTTAAAATCATCCCATGCACCTGCATATTCGTCTTTCTCACTGCTCTGAGCAAGGCCGAACCACCTTCCGTCCCAAGGTATCGGACATACCTCGTCCATGGGGTCCAAGTTGCGTAACCATTGTCTCATCCTTGTCTACGATAAACTTTCGAGATTTTCTTGACCGCCTTTCGTGCCTGACACTCTATGCTCGTACGAGGCCCTTTCGACGACCCCGGTGGCTGTGAGATATTATCAGACTGTGAATGTGTTCATTGTTGTGTGCAATTGATGAATTGGATGAGATTTCTATGACGCTGAAGCTGCCTGTTACACAGGATGGTTGGTTATGTAGTACTGAGAGGTGGTGTGTTGATGGTATGGTGGAGGTCTAATTACGTATCTTGACTTGATATCGTTCCGATAACTGGTCCGAGACTCATGAGACCTGATACCCTGATAGATACCAATGTAGGATGCGGAGTTTAATCTGACGTTTGTGCTGAGAATAATGTAGCATCGCAAATGGAATACACTGGATACTTTACCACTCAAGTTGCACTTTCATCCTAACTGACATCCTCGTACCAATTTACTCGTATGGATTCCACTCTTGATTAATCGGTTTACCCGACGTTGTTGACGAGTCAACTATCTTTGAAGAGCCTTTCTAGACTTTACGCGTCTTTTCTACAGCCCTGTAGCAAGGTTTTTGGACTTAAGTCTCACACCATACATTTTTTAAGCTGCGTCATTCACTCATGGAGCAGCAGCAGCTTGGTCTCCAGATCTCGCGAGAGGTTTCGCTTGAAGTATATATTGTTTGCAAACAGCTATTGCTTCCATCACCAACAGGTGATTCACCAACACCATCCAGCTCGATCACGAGCTGAGTATCTTCGATGGTCTAGTGGTCATGATTTCCGCTTGTCATAGCAACATTACAAGCGCGGGAGACCGGGGTTCGATTCCCCGTCGGAGAGTTTCTTTTTACATCTCAAGATACATGAGCTTAGGTTGGTGGTTGTTGTGGAAGTCTTTTTTTTTTTTGCACCGGCGCGGGACGCGGACCATGGTCCGGGCGTTAAACGCTCCGCACCGAGATTAGATCCAAGCGTGCTAGACTAACCGTAAAGGCTCGGAGATGTTGAGCATAGTACTTTTTTCCAGGTGGGGCGATGCTTTTGCTGATGAGATGATCGGATTGGTGTTAGTGGTGATGGCTGATAGGGAGCGGGGTCGCTCGGCTTACTATGTATGGCGCGAACGGAACGGCCGGGTAAGCTTATCGGTGACGTATGGAGATGCAGGGTAGCTAAGATTCCTTTAAAAGGCGTTTCCGCTGCGTGCATAACGTTCCATGTTACTGTCCGTTTCGCCAAAGTGGTCTTTGTGAGTTAAATGCAGTAGCAGCTGACGCCTGCTTCAGAAGACGTCCCCTGCATCAAAAGAATAATTCGGGTCTCTACCTGGATACAAGAATTAAAGTAACATCATCATTCCGTGGTTCTAAACGTCTCACATCCAGTGAATGTTCCGTTTACTATTGGGCCGCAATAACCCGTAAGAGCTTGAAAGAGAGGTATTTTGTAATCGATCGAGAAAGCTTATGCTTTCTTAACTTATCTAGTAGTCCGGTTAAGTCTGATCCTGATTGAAATGCGGAGGGTCGAAACGCATAATCTCCCATTCTGCCTCCTGGTTTTCACGCCAGGTCCATTTTCCAACGCTGCGAAAACCAAGGTTCCTGTAAAGAGGCGTGCCCGCAGGAGTTGCGGATAGATGGACAGATACATTTTCCTTTTGCGCTCTCTCCAACCCCCAATTCAGTAGCAGTCGAGCAACTCCTCTCCGCTGAAACTTTGGATCGACGGCAATGTCCAAAATCCCGTAGTATTCTCGAGGCTTTCTATACCCATCTTCGTTCCAACGTTGGGAACCATCGCTACTACAGACTCTGGCCATCTCTCGAGCGTGAGAAGCATCGACCATGGGATCCAACAGGTCTCGAAAGTGGTTTAAGATGTCGGATTCTAAAATGCGTTCCTTGATTCCTATAGCGTCGGTTTAGCCTACGCGTCATGCTAACCCTGTTCCGTACCACCTCTTCGTGGTTCCGGTAGCAACAAACTGACTTGATATGAAGGGCTTCTTCTCCTCTTCTTCATCGTTGCGTTGAGCACTTTCGCGGAACCAGATGCAGAAACCCATGATTTCAGGAGTGCCGTTCCATCCCTCATCGTTGGACTCGAGGACGGCAACTATTGGCAATGCCGTCGGATCTTCCAAGCTGTGCTGGATGATATCGGACTTGGCTTTGAGGTATCTGGATGGATATTCTCGGCGTTTGGGATAGAGGTATGCATCTTGGGGATCGTCGATGTATGCAGCCACGGCGACGGAGGCGACATCATGGACGTCGTCATTGATCAGCGAACGGACGAGCATTCTGCGGAATCAGTGCAACCGTGTCCCAAGAAGACGTCAAGTGGGCTAAAATGTATGTACTTATGCGGATTAGATGTTTGTGGCGCGGCTGAACCAGCGATTTTCAGGAGTGGTACGATTTACACTTAGCGCTTCCGAGCCAGCACGATATGACTCATCAGTACAGCCGATGTTGAGCTCGTATTTCAATTTGCATGGGCCGTAGGGACAAATACAATTGCATGAATGATGGGATCTTAAATTACAGGAGCAGATTTCATCAAATGAATGCAAAGGTTGTGTGGAAATATTGTGTGCTCAGGTAAGGGCCTAATGACGTTCTTAAGCTGGATCACATAGTCGTCGTCGGCATTATCCTAGTCCTTCTAGTCGTTCCTGGCCTTCATAGCGGCCAACATCTGCAAGCAGATTAAGAACTCGAGTAACAGGCATCTAAAGCTCTGCATATCGATAATATAGCTAAAAGGCTTATTAGTAGTATGAAATTAGCTTTAGAGCGCGAGGGCTCCAAGAAGGGCAGATTACGTGACTCCATTTTAATGTAAGAAGACGAGACCGCACAGCGTGTAGAGCAGATTCTACCTAGCTATGCATTTTAAATACTTCTATGGTTTTCCGTGCTTCTTTAGCTTATTTCCTAGCAGTTTTTCTACTAGGCACTCCGGGACCAAGAATGCAGAGCTACTCGCAAGGCACACCGGTAACGAATCTTCGGGGACTGGGGATCTGGTGAAACCTCGGCAAAGGACCTTGCGGGGCCAGAGGCTGTAGGGCGCGAGCAGGGCCTGCGCAAGAAAAAGCGGGCGGCGTGCATGTAAGGCAGGGGAGTAGTGCGGGGCCGGCCTATCATACGGCCTGTGGGGCGGCTGGGGTGAACGTGGCACGAGTAAGGAAAGGCCGCCACCATAAGAGGCCGCCGCTTCTACGCTTTTGCGCTGCCATGAAACGCTCTGAATCGATTCATCATGGCGGACCGAATACCCATCACCGTCGAGTTGCCCCGCGGTTTATGCAGATTCAGACCTGGAAAGAGGGATCAGATTGTGCGCGAAGTCCAGAACTTCGCTGGAACACCGGATGAGGCTACCGTAGCTGTCGTCGTGTACACTGCTCCTGTCCCATTCATCATCGATGCAGCTAATCAGTCGGATAGTCCTACGGTGCACACCAGCAGGAGTGAGAAAACAGGGTATGCCACAGTCGAGTACTATGATAGCACTGGTCTTTATATCACTACTCTCTATGTAGCCAGTACGTATTAGAATTTTTCCAGCATCATTCTTAAGACTTGAGTAACGTTACTAGTCCAATAAATACACTACGCAAAATCCTCAGAAGGTCATGCTTTGGAAGTTTGGAGAGCTTGCCTCTAAAGACCATTCGATTGCAGGCTAATCAGCGTAATACGTGCACATAAATGGCCGCCGGAGAGAGGCCCCTTGTATGAAGTTGGTTTATACCCCTGCGCTAGGTTTACAGTTCCGAGAAGGCAAAAGAGTGACTGGGTATGAACTACGCACTCAGAGCATCCGCAACTTTTGTGGGTATCATGCATATGGGAAAGCTGCTTGCACCATGTCGATGAAAAAGCTGGGTACTGTTGGTGCCCCGTCAGACCAGCAGCTGGACTTCCGTTCCGGGTTTACACCGAGAAGCAACTGGAAGGGTGGACTTTCAAGCGACGAGAGCTCGAGTTGGTTCATCTCTCCTATTTGGACATGGAATGTGACATGGGGAGACTCACGAAGGAGGTACCAATAGTACAGGTTGCCGCCACCTTCCCGAGCATGGACGTTGGGAACAAAGAATGCTGGCAAACTGATGGACCTGCAATGTCAACCCCTGTTGAAACCGAGGCGGAAGACTCAGAAAAGGAGAAGACTCAGGACCAAGATGAAGAAAAGATGAGGATGAAATCCATACTGATTGACTTTGCAAGCGTTCGCATATCGTTTTAGGTTTAGCCTTCTACCAATGCTCTTGTGAGCGAGGACTATTGACTGGGTGTCCCTTCGATCCTTTTGGTGCGGTCAGTCTCACTTCAGTTCGTCATGGCCTTTGGTTGTGTGACAAGGAAAAAAACAAAGCGGCAACCTGAGGCCTCTCCGTGCTACCTTGTGCTTACTTTCCCTTGTCCTGGACCATGGTGGCTGATTGATTGTGGTTGCTGCCTGGTCTCAATTCAAGCCTCTGCTTTTGTGTGGCACCTCGGTGAATTTTGGTTTATCTTTCTATTTCGTTTTTTTTTGGGATATCTCTGAACTAGGCAATTGCTGTACTGCATTGCATAGTATGGTCTGATCAGAATGTGATGTTTGCCTGCGCAGCATCACAATACCACATATGACAACTGGTCGATACGTAGTCGCACCATTATCCTCGCGCTTTCAGCTTATATGGGGTGGCGATCAAGCCTGTACAACGTAGGTCTGATTTAATCTAAGACAACAATGTGTAGCACCATCTTCAGAGGTTTTCTCAAATGAGGAAGCCGCAAAGACATTTCTGGTTAGAGAGATCGGGCGGGATTTCTTTCAGCCCCACATGGCGGAGTCTGGACAGGCGTGGATCGTTCTCGCCAATCCGATGGACCAATTAACCGCCATGTGGATTGCCTTGCATCACTCCTTGTACTTGATACCTTAGTAGGCCTAGAATATTAGAACATTCAGCCACACCTCCATGAATACGAAGGAGGCAAACATATAAATCCTGCTGAGCATCTCTTTAGAACACTAAAAAGCTCACACCATAGCTACCTCAAGATAACCAGAACGGCTGAATTTGGAGAAGCGACCTTCTGACAAGCTAGCAGTATCCAGATCACCCAAAGTATGCTTTATCGCGTCTTATTCTCCCTTGCTCTGAGCACGCAGCTCTTGAGCACGCAGGTTACCGCTGCTGCGAATGTTCTTGTCCCGGCCTACATCTATCCTTCAGACAGCACAACATGGCAACCCCTTTACACCCAGTAAGCGGGATATTCCTTCCCGTCGTTTGAAACCCGTTAGTCTGTTTCAACGTGCAAATCTGACATCCGACAGGATATCCAATCACCCTGAATTGAACTTCATCATCATAATCAACCCGAACAGCGGGCCTGGATCGAGCAGCCTTCCCGACGACAATTACAAGCGCGAGATAACCAAAATCAGAACCACCTACACAAACACCAAGCTCGTTGGCTACGTCGACGTCGACTGGACCAAGCGTGCCATCTCAGCCGTCCAAACAGACATCACCAAATACGCACAGTGCGCCCCCCTCCCAACGCCCCTCCCCAACCCCACCACCACCAAATCCGAACAAACCACTAACGAACAACCTGCAGGTGGAAAGCAACCTCCAACTCCGCCGTCTCCGTCGACGGCATCTTCTTCGACGACGCCCCCACCGCCAACAACGCCACACAGATCACCTACATGCAAAACGCCATCAAATCCGCCCGCAGCTACGCCAACAAAGGCCTCGGCGCCGCACCCTTCGTCGTCACCAACCCCGGCACCCCGCCCGACCGCAAGTACCTCGCCAACTCGCCGGCGCCGGACTTGTCGCTCGTGTGGGAGGACTCGTACGCGAACTGGAACACGAATACCGAGGCGCACCGGGAGAAGATTTGGGCGTTGAACGTGGATGATGGAAAGTTGGCGGTGATGCTGCATGATGTGCCGGCGAGTTTGAGTTGTGGGGATGTGGAGGCGTTGGCGGGGGATTTGAGGGGGAATGTCGGGGTGCAGACGTTGTGGTTTACGCAGAACTCGAATTATAATGTTTGGCCTGCTGCGATGCAGTTTGGGGAGTATATGAAGGCTTTTGGGGATAGTGGGAGCGCTTGTTGAGTTTTTCGAGGGTTTGGGGGAAGCCGGGGGGTTGACGAAGTATCTTGAAGCTTACGGCCTTGAATGGTACCAGTAACGTATATCAAAGCAAGTTGAAAAATCGTGTATCATTCCTTTGGCCTTGACCCAAAATGACGATTTTTTTGCTTCTCGCTTTTGTACTGAGGTATAGTGAGAAATGCTCAGCTTTGAAACAGCATTCTCAACCATATGACGTCTTAGTAACCCGTACCATTGCCTCGTGCGACATCTTGCACCTCTGTCCTGCCGTATTGAACATCGTCCTGGTACTCTCCCTCAATGACAGGCAACGGTGTCTGCTCCCAGAGTTTCTGGATCCGCCTGGCTGACTGTAGGAATTTCTGATCCACCTCAGTTTTGTTCTGTTCCAAAACTAATTGGCCATCCCTCTTCCTCCATTTCCCATCCACCATCACGTGTTGGATATCGCCAACGTTGGCATGTAGGATGATTGCTGCAACCGGATCCACCCAACCCAACATATTCGGTGAAGTCCCATCAAAGACTACGATATCAGCCTTTGCACCCTCTTGAATCACGCCAATGTCAGGGCGACGAAGCGCTAAGCCACCACTGCGTGTTGCGAGCGCGAAAGCTTGGTTTACACTCATGGGGCTATTGCTGGGAATTTTCCAGTCATCCAGGGTACGGTGGAAGAAGCGTAAGCGCGTACTTTGCAGCCAGAGCCTTGCTTGCGTGATAAGATCGGTGCTGAAGGTGAAATGAGTATCCACGCCAAGTGCGGCTTGATCCTGGATGTATGACGAACGGATATGGTCGTGGCCGTAGTGCATTTCTGACTCGGGCGTAATTGATATGTAGTGGTTGTATTTGCGAAGGAGGGCCACGTCGATCGGCTCAATGAAGCTGGCATGCGAGAAAACGATGGGGAAGCTGTTGTTGACTAAGCCCAGCTGTTCAAGCAGCGAGGGGCTGTTCGCAGCGAACCATGGCCCACCGAGATGGTGTGTCGTGAGGGCTGAGACGTTAGACTCCCTATAGTTCCCGGTCAGATGTTAGATACCGAAGTGCAAAGGATGCGTACTTGATCAGGCTGATAACTGATTGGATCTCCTCTGAACTAGCAGATGACCAACCATCGTAAGCAATGCCGATCTCTACCGGGCCGCTTGCCACAGTCCCCGTGCGTTTGAGATCACGGAAGTTGGCAATCTTCTCAGGGACGGAGAAACCGTTAAGCGAGTCGAATGCGTAGCACCACCACATTCTCACTCCACTGTCAAGCGCAGCATTGAGTGAGGCGAGAGCGGTCTTATTGGAGAATGTTCCATGAGCGTGCTCGAGTATTGATGTAACACCGGCATTGAGAGCTTCGTAGATACCAGCAAGCTGACCGTAGTACACATCGTCAGAGTCAAAGACTGCACTTCCTTGGGACTGCCCATAGCGTTGAAAGTACTCCGCAAGGGTTGTATTTGAACCGAGAGTCTTGAACGCGGTCTGCCAGCTATGGTGGTGGGTATCAACGAATCCAGGTGAGATGATCTTGTTGACCGCAGAGATTCTCTCTGTGCCTTCAGGGATTCCTATAGCAGCGCTGGTGTTTGAGGGGAATATAGCCGTGATTCGGTCGTCGGTCACGAGAACGGACGTGTCGTGGAGAACTCGAGGTGTTTGAGTGGAATCATCGAAGGAAATGACTGTGCCCTGTTCGAAAAGCGTCGATTGGGCACCGACCGTAGTCCGCGCGAGTTTCGGTAGGCAAAGTGGCCAAATGAAAATGCTGCTGGGGTGTAGGATCTTCATTTTGGGTAGATCGGCATAGGAACTGTTTGATGTTGCCCAGAAACAAGCGGGAAACAGAACGCTAAAACGGATCCCAGGGTCCCTGTTATATAAAGCTTTCACATTCATCTGCCGCTCGATCCCGGACCTGAAATCCTGTCCAGTTGACTGAACATCTCCTAAGCGAGTTCTCACGAGTGTATTACATCATGGGAAAGCACACTCTTGGATTGTACGGCCGAATCCTTCTGATTATGGGAGCACTACTCCACTGTCAGGTGGGCTTCAGGGATCACATAGACCGTCGACCCCGCAGCATGCGGGGATGTACCAAAGGAGGAGATAAATTGCTCAGGATAACATAAGCTTCGGTGTGGTGAGACGCCGAGCCGCAAAACGCCAAGAGTGAGGAGACGGAAAAAGCGGGCATATGGAGTCCGATAGGCCGAGCTTATGAACTGATGACGGAGGTCCGGCTTTGCGCTTTGTGAAAATTACGGACGGCTACCGGCTCGACCGAGACGTTTCTCTGAATTTTCGGTCTCGAAAAGAAGTGGGTAGAGCAAAAGCTGCCTTGCGCGGTGCGGAAGATTATTATTTTCTCCTCCAATTGACACCGGGCTCTTGTGTTTACTTCTGTTGCAACTAATTTCAGCACATAACATCTCGTCTTCTTCGTCTCATTTGCCTATATAGTTGAACACAGCCCTCTGGATATATCGCGCTTCTGAACTTTTCGGAGCTTCTTCCCCGGTCCATTTCACTTTCTACCCCTCGCGGGGCTTTTGAGTATCCCTAACACCCTTCACTACGGCGGCGGGCGGAGAACACATTGAAGTTGGAGTCGTCGCCGGCGGCATTGCTGGCTTGACGCTGGCCAACATCCTCAGGCAATTGAGCGAATCGTACATGCTCTGGGAGGCTCACAACGAAATGGCTCTAGCTGTGGTGCTAGTATCGGACAGATGCCAAATGGACTCCGGATTCTTGACCAGATCGGGGTCATCCTTGAAATCGAGAAGCATGCGGTTACTCTTGATTCGTGGGGACATCGTGACGGCGATGGCACTCTTTTTTGCATTCTCACCGCAATGAGGTCGTATCCAGACTTGTAAGTGGAAGATCAGTCCAAGTTAAGAGATTCACTCAGTTTGGAGTTACTAGTGGTGTTGATACAAGGTTCGGGTATGCAGGGTTCTTCATGGAGAGGCAGAGCCTTGAAATTCTGTACAACAACGTCAAGAACAATGCGGTGGTTCTCCGGGCTTCCTGCAAGCGGCGGGCGCGGGCGCATCTAATCTTATCCGCACCCCTGTCGAAATTTCTGGCAGCCCTCACGCTTCACCTCCGCATCCTCTGCCTCCGACACCCTCCCCCCACGCAGCCATGCCCGAACGCGTGCGCACCACCTTCGACGACGCCGCACACGCCGCCCCGCTCTCCAAGCACTCCCCGAAACCCGACAATGCCGCCCTCAACCCCGGCAAGAAGCGCAAGCGCGACCGCGACGAGAAGCCTGCCGCGAAACCCGCGTCCCACGACGTGAAGAAGCACCACAAGCACCCGCACGCCCACCCGCCGAACGGCATCAAGAAGCACAGCCGCGGCGCCCCGGATGGCAAGCCGCAGGACGAGAAGCGCGCGCTGGGCCCGCTGGCGCAGAAGCGGCAGCAGCTGCTCCCCGTCCGCAAGTCGCTGCCGATCTGGGCGCACCAGGACGAGATCCGCAAATCGCTGTCGGGTGACAAGGACGTCCTGATCCTCGTCGGTGAGACCGGTTCCGGTAAATCGACGCAGGTCCCGCAGTTCCTGCTCAATGAGGAGTGGCTTGCCGGCTCCATGATCGCCATCACCCAGCCCCGTCGTGTCGCTGCTATTTCGCTGGCTCGTCGTGTGGCCGAGGAGATGGGCTCGCCGCTTGGTTCGTCGTCGCCGGCGAGTAGGGTTGGCTACAGTGTCCGTTTTGACGTTTCGACGTCGCCGAGCACGAGGATAAAGTTCTTGACCGAGGGTATGCTGCTGCAGGAGCTGCTGCGTGATCCGTGGCTCAAGGCTTACGGCTCCGTCGTCGTGGACGAGGTACACGAGCGGAGCGTCAATGTGGACCTTGTTCTGGGTTTCCTGAGGAGGATTGTCTGCGGAGACTGGAAGAAGCATAGGAACGGGAGAAGGCTGAAGATCGTCGTCATGAGTGCCACGGCTGATACAAAGAGACTGCTCAAGTTTTTTGATGAGGGTTTTAGTGAGGTGAACGGCACGAAAGAGGAAGCAGGGAAGGAAAAAAAGAAGGATAAAGCTAAGAAGGATCACACGGCACAGGTATCTTCCAAGCTGGTCAGCAGCGGCGCGAAAGATACTGAGGCGGAGGTCAAGCATCACGACGCGATATCGACATGCTACATCGAAGGACGCATGTATCCCGTCAAGGTCAATTATCTACCTGATCCTACCCAGGATTTTGTGGAAGCCGCGCTGAAGACCATATTCCAAGTCCATTACAAGGAGCCTCTCCCTGGAGATATTCTGGTCTTTTTGACGGGTCAGGATACGGTTGAGGCCCTTGAGAAATTGGTGAACGAATATGCCGCTGGTTTGGGCCCCGAAGTCCCCAAGGTGAGTTCTCGAAATGACTATGGCCACCATATCTTTCAATACGACACTTCCGGATCTATCATCTGATACGCCTGACTTCATTGCTAACACCAAATAGATTCTCACTCTTCCTCTGTTCGCGGCACTTCCCCAAAATCTCCAGCAGCGCGTCTTCCAACCTGCACCACCACGGACACGCAAAATCATTCTCAGTACCAACATCGCTGAAACTTCCGTCACCGTTCCTGGAGTTCGCCACGTCATTGACTGCGGGAAATCCAAGATCAAGCAGTTCCGCCCTCAGCTGAACCTGGACTCGCTCCTTGTCAAGCCTATTTCGCAGTCCGCAGCGATCCAACGAAAAGGTCGTGCTGGTCGTGAAGCTGCCGGTAACTGCTACCGCCTCTACACCGAGAAGGACTACCTCCAGCTGCAGAAGGATACTACGCCCGAAATCCTGAGGTGCGATCTGAGCGCTGCGCTGCTGACGATGAAGGCGCGTGGGGTGAAAGACGTTCTAAATTTTCCGTTTCTGGATCCACCGCCGCGGGAATCGCTCGAGAAAGCCTTACTGCTCCTCTTCCAGCTCGGCGCGCTGAATGACACGGGCGACATCAGCGAGACTGGACTACAGATCGCCAAGCTCCCTCTGACACCCACCCTTGGTCGCTGCATCGTGGAAGCTGCAAAGGAGGAGCGTAACTGCATCGAGGAGATCGTCGACATCGTTTCAGGTCTCAGCGTGGAAAACGTATTCCTCAACGTTATTACAGAAGAAAAGCGGGAAGAAGCCGAGCTCGCCCGCCGCGAGCTCTTCAGGCGCGAAGGCGACCACCTCACCCTCCTGGCAACCGTGCAAGCCTATGCCACTGAGAACTCCGACCGCAAAGCCTGGTGCGAGAAGCGTTTCGTCAGCCACCGCGCCATGCAGAACGTCATGGACATCCGCAAACAGCTGCGCGCTCTGTGCCAGCAGCTGGGGCTGTTCACTTCATCTGGTTCGTCGGAACCGCAGGCGTCCTCAGAAGCGCTGTCGAATAATATCCTCATGTCGCTCCTCAGTGGCTTCGCGCCCAACACGGCTCGTCTCATGCCTGACGGCAGCTACCGGACTATGGTTGGCAACCAGACCGTGGCGATTCATCCAAGTAGCGTGCTTTTCGCAAAGAAAGTCGAAGCGATTGTGTTCACGGAGTTTGTGTTCACGAATAGAAGCTACGCAAGAGGCGTCAGCGCAGTGAGGCTGGATTGGGTGGTAGAGGGGCTGAGCGGTCAGGCAGCGTAAAGTGTATAGAGTATTTCGTATTCGCGGATATACCCGGTTCGTTTTGAAATAGAGTAGACATATGTCATATGTTCGCAAACACTTGAGCCTCCGTCGACTCAAAGGAGGCCCATTGAGCTGATTGGTTTCACTGCGGTCAATCACCTCTTCGACTCACCCCAAATAGGCTTAGCTTGCTACTACTGTCCAGAAACACTGCTCACCACCACTGCCGTGTCAATTTCTTCCTCACCCTCCTTCCTGAACCCAAACTACCCAACACACCTCTTCCTGGCCGGCTGATCTCCTTCAACAACAAGACACCCAAACCAGAAACAACATCGCCCACTCCATCCCATCCAAGAACGCGCGCCCTCAGCTCAAACCTCACTCAACCCTACCTCAAAAACCCGCAACTCAGCCCTCACCCCCACCACCAAACCGCAACCCTCACCACACCACCCACCCAACCATCCAAACCCACAAACCATGCCCGCCAACACCACCAACACCGCCAACCCCCCCACCACCCCCTCCCCCAAATCCACAACCAAATCCACAACCACAACCACCACCACCGCCTCGACCCCCTCCTCCTCCACCACCACTTTCCTCCCCCGCCTCACCACCCCCCACGGCCACCTCCACCCCGCCTGGCTCGCCCTCCACCATGAACGCGCTCGCCTCCGCGCCTGGGTCTACGAAAAAGTGCCCGGCTGGCGGGACGACGAGAAGCTGCCGGCGCTGCTGGAGAAGATGTCGAGGAGGGGGTTTGAGGGGGATGTGGAGGGGTATTTGGGGGCGAGGGAGGGGGTGGTGGGGAGGGTGAGGGAGATTGAGGGGGGGATGGGATTGGAGGGTTGAGGTGGCGACTTTGGACGGGGTTGGAGCAGTTATTGGGATAGAGCATGGTATAGGCTGCTTAGCATCCGGCTGAATGCTTGAGAGCCGGGTGGAAGGCGCGGTGTGGTGCTGGTTTGCGGGGTGAGAATATCTTTCACAGCTCGTACGAGCTTGTCATTACAGGACAGTTTGGTTTTCTTTTTCACGAGAACGTGCTTTTATTGGGCAAATTCGTCACTGGTAGAGACGGACGAAGTTGAAAAGTAGTCTACGAGTGAATTCAATATCGGCGTAGCGATGAAAGACATGGGATACCCTGATCATGGTCATTGTGCGAAACATTAAAGATAAAGATAAAGTGAGCTTGAACTTCGAGCTCCAGAGTAGCGTGGAAAGGAGGCTTCGTGACTGCATTGAATTGGGGACGTCGCATCCGCAGAGGTTACTCCAAGCTTTCAGGGAGATTTGAACCGCTACGGCAGGCTCGCTGCCACGTCACTTCCGCAACGGACTTTCGATACTCCGCTACAGCTCCAGTGGCTGCGGTCGCTCTGTTTCCACTCCATTGAGGATCACAGCAATACGCGCATATGCATTTCTTCGGCGGTCCATATGTTCCCAATCTCCATCGCCGTCACCTTCGTCCAAACAAAGTTTAGCGTTTGACATCCTCAACTTGCGCTTCTTCATCTACATTCACTCTACATCTTCGCCCGCTTATCCGTCTCATCCGCGAAGGCCGACCTCATCGGAGACAGAGATGTCGGCACCAAACACGCACACTCAGCAGGAGCTGCTTGGAAGGCCCCAGAACTTCGAAGAGTAGCTATGGACGGTATGTCCCCGGGCTGAAAGGACTTTGAGCTCTATGGGCTGCTTAGCGATATGTATGACAGCGCTGCTGACGGGGACCGTGGGCGGTTCAACGGCATGAAATTCCGGGTCAAGTGGTACGTCAACAAGATCACAGGCGGGGAGAGGGAAGCACAGGCTGAGCCCAACGCATGATGAACCAGAAGGGACCGGAGAAGGAATTGAGCAATTTCGTGGGAGTCTCGTGGCAGCGCTTGCATACTTCATCCACGCTTGCGCACAGGAAAGGTAAGTCTTGTCGGCCAGCTCTTTTGAACGTTTGTGGTGTGCTATCAAATCTTTGTCAAAGCTCTACATAATGGCTAGCGGCCCGAATTGTAATGAAATCATGACTCATTATTCCTCTCTGTACTCTTGCGCGCCATTTCGCAGACTGTGAGGCGCTGATGCGCATACGGAATTGAAGCATCGGTCAGGCTATAGAAGTTTTATTTAGTATGGCAGATTTCTACCCGTATGAAGACTTTGCTACCAGTCGTTATCCCGCCGCGCTGACATCTACATCAGCGCAGGTGATGTTTCACCTCAGTTAGATTCCCGCCTCTCAATCACCTCCATCGATGTCCTAGATGGGTTTAGCTTCTAATAGCTTCTTCGCCTATTTCGCCGTTCTGCCACCTGCTGTATTTCCTAGACCAAACAACCCACTTCCGTCCTCGCGGAACGCATTGCCATGGCGCCATTATCTTCGCTCCTCCCCTTCGTCAGACCAGTTATCGCTGAATTCAAGCCTCCAGCATCAATTGCCCAGCAATATCTTGGATCCTTCACCAACAGTCCCACCAAAGGGATTTTGACGTTTGTGGTAGAGGTCAATGGTACCGAGCAGTGTGGTTTCCTCTTGAGTTTGACCTTGCCCATCTACATTAAGTCGCGGGACAGACCTTGCCAAGTACATCTCTTCTATTCATTCGACGCAATCGGAGAAACCACCGTTGGCCACCTGAGCCGTACTACCGCCGCTCTCACATGGTCTAAGAGCGAGATCGGACTTCCTGAGCGGGTAAGAGAAGAAGTCAGGCTTTCTCGCCACTATGAGTCCAACAGCGTCCACCGCATCGAGCTTGGGCTCGTCAAACCTGCAACCATCACGGTCAAACGTACCCCAGATGAAGCGTGTTCCGAGGCAGAGCTCCATAAGCTTGAATTGCTGAAGCAGTTATCCACCTCAACCTCTATCAACCTTTACATTCCCAACGCGGACCGATTGTGGGACTTTTGGAGTGTCATTCGAGATGATTTATACAACCAGAGACGGAGAGGGACATCCATAAGTGTCCGCAATGGCGTGCCTTCTCCTTATGCTCGCTGGGATGCTTTCCTCCCTCCTACTAACATCCAGGCCCCCGTGTGGCAGCCCGTCAGCGAGGCATCCAGCGACATGACAACTTCTGCAGGTCTTACGTCACAACTTACCGCCGGCCGTGATGCATTCTCATTCTCAAAGCGAACGGCGAAAGACGCCGGGCTCCTCGAGTCCAGAACTGAAGATGCAGCGAAGAGGGCACGCCACAGAACAATAACTACATCAGAGGCCAACTCGCCCTCGCACTCACTTATCAACATCGAGCGTCTTCAATCCAAGATCGCTAGCGCTATAGCCAACCTCCCCAAGCCGGGTACCGTCAAGCCCGAAGCTATAAGGAACCAACGGACCAGCTCTGCGTCAACACCGCCCAAACCTTCCGTCCTCGCCCTCCCCAATCTCAGCCGCCGCGCGGTCACCACATCCGCCTTGAGCACCTTTGAACCGGCCCCTCCGTACTCTGATGCTTCAAACCGCGCAAGGGCTTGTGAGCAGCAGGACTCCGTTCCAAGCCCGACCCACAACACCGCACCCACATCACCCAGCTTGAAGGTCCTGGGTAGCGTTCCTCCACCCTCAGCGCCTCCGACCCGGGCCAAAACCACAAGCAACACCGTCACACCATCCGTCAAGACGGATCCCTGCGATTCTGCGGATACGGCAGGCGGTGCGGCAGCCAGAACTTCACGGGAGGAGGTGGTCGAGGAGCTCAATAAGGAGTACGTAAGTCTGCAGCGGACCATAGACAGGAGGTACTCTAGGTCCAATACCGATGACGGGCTGTGGGACTTGATGAGCGCGTTAGGGGACAGGGCTGATGATGGGGACTTTGATGGCTTCTTGGACGTCCAGGCCCGTGTCAAGAAGTATGTGCAGATGGCTACGCGGGAGGAGAGGGAGCGGAAAGCTGCTTCGTTGGGCTGAGATGGTGGTGAGGTGTGTCTGGATGGAGATGCAGGGATTGGTGGGGGTCGAGACAGGTTGGCGGGGGAGTGATGGTGGTGCTTTTGCTTTGGGACTTTCAATTTACGCGTAGAGTCGAGGAGTAGTTTTGAAGGGTTTCTTTTGTTTCAGCGGCCTTTTTCTCTTTTGAGCTGCAAGACATAGCAGTTGAGAGAGAGGAAAACGTATGTTTTGAGATCAGGAAAGCCCCTGGATCGCGGAGTACATGGCACACACACCGAATTATATGAAGACCTTGAAAACGAAGCTAGAGGTTCCAAAAACTAATGGACAGTGCCAACAAGGCAGTCCGTCGGAGTAGGAATAGCTAAGAGAGAGAGACGGCGACTTGCCGTGAGGAGGACAAACCAAGCCGCGCGAGTGAACGGGCCGACGGGTAATTTTGTAATCGCGAGTCCCGAACTGAACAGGCCCTTTTAGCTCCTCCGAAAGACAGGCTCCTTGTCTCAGCTGCTTGAATGTGCGCCGCCGC
Source organism: Neofusicoccum sp. Z2 (assembly GCA_037356115.1). Classification (NCBI taxonomy): domain Eukaryota; kingdom Fungi; phylum Ascomycota; class Dothideomycetes; order Botryosphaeriales; family Botryosphaeriaceae; genus Neofusicoccum; species Neofusicoccum sp. Z2. The sequence continues at coordinate 43,193 of JBAWJY010000064.1, read as the reverse complement.
CGCCGCCACTTCCCCCAACGATGCGATTGGAGTCAGCATATGCTCTCGTCCACGGGCCATCACAAAGCGCCGCTCGCCAAATGCGCTCACATCTTCCAAAGAATTCCCAGCAAACGCCACGACATCGGCCATGTCCCCTGCCACCAGCCTTCCAGTCCCATCCGCAAGCCCTCACAACTCCGCAGCCGTCTCCCTTGCGTCTTTCACAACAATCTCGCGCTTTGACAATCCCGCCTCAGCAAGAACCGTCAAGCCGTCCGCGTACCGCTCGAAGCAACAGAGCGGAATCCCGGCGCCAGTGCATGCGAAGAGCTTCACCCCGCACTCCACAAGGACGCGCGATTGGAGACGACAGTCTTCTGGCTATCCCACAGGCAGAAGCAGCAGCAGTGCTCGACACACGCAAGTTTCACCTCCTAAATCAGCCGCAGAACACGCGGGCCGCATGACGTAGGGTCGGTCGGGCAAACAACCACACCCTTCTTCTCCACAACCTTCTTCACAACCCGCCGCTCCTCGAACCGCACCGCCACAACTACCGGCAAATCCAGGCGCAATGCTCACCCCCGCCTGCGACCGATGCGACCCAGCCATCGCAAAGCCCGGCCCCCGGTTCGTCACCACCACCTTGACCACATCCGCATCCGCCCCCTCCGCCTGCACGCCCTCGATCTCGATCCCCTGCGCCCGGCACGGTGATGGGCGCGTTGGCGAGGCAGGGACTGGGAGTGGCGCCGGTGATGATGGCGCAGCGGATGGTGAGGGCGGTGGTCGATTCCGGCGTGGCGGCGTCGGCGCGCGTGAGGGGGAGGGGGTGAGGTGAGGTGCAGTTCGTCGCTGAGAGGCAAATCTCTACAGAGCAGTCGGAGTACGAGGGCCGTCTTGATGCGGAAAATGACGCGAGGGGCTTCGAGAGTATCCAGTTCAGGTAGAGCTGTTAATCCTTATCATCGAAGATGAATTCCGTGGAGAAAGGGTCGAAGAACCAGCTTTCCGCAGGTAGTCCTAAAATGGCTTCCAGGTCTTTGTCTTGGAGGGTATCCGGGAATTCCCTGGGCTGCGCATCCTGTCCTTCGGCGCTGTGACCAAAATTCTGCTGGCCGGCGTCCTGTTCCCCCGTGGTTCTAAGACTATCATACTGGGCTGTAGCATCTTGAGTGTCTTGCAAAGCGGGGGCCGGATTCTCGGTTACTGCGTGCGACCTTGCCGCGGTGCTCTTATTGCCGTCCGGGGCCTGGTCACTCCAATTTCCAGCAAGACGAGCAAGGAATGACTCTACTAGTAAGTGGAATTTCTGATTCGGGTACTTGGCGAGAACATTTGAGATTTCCCTGGTCGTACTAGCCAAACAATCTTTCCGGGCGACTTCCGGATGACTTTTGGCAAGAGTAAGAGCCAATGCCGCTGTCTTGGAGTCAGAGAGTATTACATTTTGACTCAAGAGCTTTCTTACCGGAAAACGCAATGGTTAAAGCAGAGTATGTCGGGGAATATTTCAAATGCCACTTGAACGCGGAACTTTGGTTGATGAACCGTAGATGGTCGGTAATTGCTGTCAGGGTTTCCCGAGTAAGTTCATTAAATGTGGTTGCAAGGGCCGAATCCGGGCATTCGCTGTTCGACTTTTGCTTTTGTATTTTGCTAAGCATGGCGCAGCATGCTACGATGGTTGCGTAGTTTCTTTGAGCTGTTAAGCTGGTCCTTTGGAAGGACGAGGCGTCGTAACCTTGGTCTTCGAGGCACGTTAATACGACATTGGAAGAGGCTGGTATAGTAGGTAGATCATTCTCACCTTCGTGCTTGAGATCCCAAAACATTCTCCACTCTTCAAAACTATCTCTGATGCCTTTGAGCCGAAACTTGACGTTCCCAACAAGATCTCTCGATTGTTCGATCGTTGTCTGCCAATTCTCTAACACAGATGAGCTTTCATGCGCGGAAAGCCTTGGATTCTTAGGGGAACGTTTACCTCGAAGATGTACAAGTTCAATTATAGACATGAATCGAAGATCCAAATGCCGGAAGCAAGACAGGTCGAGGAATGAGCGGATCTGCACGTCATCCATAGCCGAAAAGCGAGATTGTCGAGCGGTACCGAAAGCTATTTCGCGCTCCAGATGGTACAGAATAAACCATGTCCTAGCCTTCTGAGCCAGCGTCCTGATCATTCTTCCGTCCGATGGTGGCGGGTGAAGCAAGGAGAGAAATGCTTTGTCTAGGTCAAGATCAAGAGCCATATTGATAGCGTGGCCCAGTGCAAACCAAGATTTTTCTGACCAGGCAGCCGAAATAAGCATGGCCTGAACAGTCTCAAGTTGAATAGGGCTTTCGAAGAGACTTTCGGCGGCCAAATGCTTCGCCTCGTCCTGGCAAACTTTAGAGAAATCCTGAGCTTCGGGCATGGCGGAGCTTTCAATCCCACTTGCAACGGAGAGAATTGAAGCCAGAAGAAAAGGCGAAGACTTGCGGACGCTGTCAAAATTATCCAGGGAGGGTTCAAACAGAGGAAGGTAATGGTTGCTCGTCGTCATGTACCTGGGGATGACATCAGTATTCATCAGGGATTCACCTTAGACCTCATACTTCACGGACAAATTGAACAGCCTACGAGCTTGATCTTCCCCGATCAGTTCTTTTGTGATCATGTCTTCTGGAGCCCCGGGTGTTGCGTCTGGGAGCGTGCTGAGCTCTTTCGCGGAATCGCCATTTCTTTCCAGAACTTCTGCTCTACCACTACTTCTTCTAGGGAAACCGGAAGAACAATTCGGAGCCATGGAGTTAACGGCCGTTACCGGAGCATTGAGATGTTCTGGAGAAAGTGCTTCCTCATCTCCGGATTCCGTCTGGAAGACGTTTTGCTCACGAGAGTCCGTGAAACAAACATGCCCTCGAATGGAAGCCTCCGGAAGTGATGTTCCAGGGAATCTTTCAAGAATTCCAGCTTGCTGACGAGTATCGGCCAGTGAAGAAACCTGCCGCTGGAGCTTCCGCATCTCTTCCCGGAGGTCCTCCTCTTCCGAGCGCTTTCGCTTTCTGGCCAAGTCCACATCGTCAAAAACACACTCGACTGCAGAAGAGACGCATCTTCTACACGGTGGATTGTCATTGCCTTCGCAGCGCATCTTCAGCCTTCGGCAGAGCCGGCAGGCCTTGAAGGTCTTCTTTGAAGTGTGTTCCATGCCGGCACGGGCAACACGAGAGGTGCGCGTGGCTCCGAAACCTGCATCGTCCGACATGAATAGGGGCCAAATGCCATCTCTATCTCGCCGTGAGTTGAGCGAATGTTGGCCCGGGAATCAGGTGGAAGCGGCTGGCGGTGAAGTTTTAGTAGACAGCGACTCCGCATCTGATGCGGCCTGTAGAGGCTTAGTCCTAGGGTCTGACGATTGCGCGACTTAGCCGGCGGACCGGCGCCGGTGGGCAGCGGCCACGACTTCATCCGGCCATTTCGGCGCCGGTATGGATCACGCAATTCTGTGCAGAGGGAAGCAATATTTATTGACGTTCTGCCTTTGACTTGAGGAACTTAAGCTCTAAGACTCATCCATCATCCTCTCGATCAACGCAAAGTCAGAGCGTAGCAATGTCGACGCTAGAACAACTCCGCAAGTACACCACCATCGTTGCCGACACGGGCGACTTCAATGTCCTGGACTTCTACAAGCCTCAGGATGCAACAACAAATCCTTCCCACATCTTGACCGCAAGCCAGAAGCCTGAGTACTCCCACATACTGGAGGCGGCCGCCCAATATGCCATTTCCAAATCCAAGGACGAAGACGAGCAAGTCGACCTTGCGCTCCTCCACCTGCTCGTCGACTTCGGATGCGAGATCTTAAAGCACGTTCCGGGCAGAGTATCGACGGAAGTCGATCCTATCCATACATTCAACAAAGACGCCACCATCGACTACGCCCGCAAAATCATCGCCCTGTATGCGGAACGTGGCATCTCAAAAGACCGGATCCTCGTCAAGATCGCCTCCACATGGGAAGGATTCCAAGCATGCCAGGTCCTCGAGAAGGAAGGAATCCACTGTAATCTGACGCTGCTCTTCTGCCTGCCCCAGGCAGTTCTGGCTGCAGAAGTGAAAGCCACGCTGATCTCGCCGTTTGTGGGCCGCACGCTGGACTGGTGGCACAAGAATTACCCGGCGCAGGACTACTCGGGAAAGAAGGACCCGGGTGTCGTCATGACGAAGAAGATCTTCGACTACTACAAGGCGAACGGCATCAAAACGGAGATCATGGGCGCGAGTATGCGGAGCGTTGATGAGTGCTTGCATCTTGCTGGTCTGGATCTCATGACGATCAATGTCGGCCTTCTGCAGGAACTGAAGGATGCTGACAATGAGGTTAAGCCCGTGCTTGCGGCGGATAAAGGTACGTTCCTTCTGATGGTTCACTTGACGAGGTACGGGAGCTAATGGAGTCCTTGTGCAGTCTCAAACCAGACTGGGTCTGCTCCGCTGAAGTCGTACATTCACGATGAAGCGGCTTTCAGAACTGATCTCTTCGATGACTACGCAGCACATGACAAGATGACAGACATGATGCGGCAGTTCCTGAGGGATGGCGCGCAGACAAAATATGCACTGAAAAAGCTCTTGCAAGCAAAAAACGCCTAGAAAGTCTATGCATTCTCAAAACTGGACGTCTATGCTTTGATCATTCAGTATGCAATAGCCAATCTCAATGCTTATTGTTTCTTTGAACCAGTCTTCGGAACGCATCTGCAATGCCTTTGGGGCCCACAAGCAAGATCGAAGTGACTACTGTCAGTACAATCGAAATAGGGAAGTAGACGGCCCAAGTGATTTTCAAAGACGCAAGATCATCCGTCATGCTGAAAATGCTCGCGATGAATGTCAAAGGAAAGAAGATAAAAGCCAGATATGTGAGACGAACAACACCTTGGTTCTGCCGGAAAGCACTCCGGTTCTCCTCGATCGAAACCGTAGTAGAAGCAACGCTGACCAGCCGATCAATCTTGACCTCCAACTGTTCCAATTTTGTCTTGATGGACGAGAAGTCTCGATGAAGTTTCTTGAGTCCTTTCTCATCCTTGGGTACCAAAGGCGGCAGTTGAGAGAATATTCCGCGTACGATCAAGCTCTCGATCAACTCATCAACCATCTCGAGGTATCTCGGAACGTTTCTCCGCCAAGGATGAAGCATCTGTAGAGCATCTTCAATGCAGCTAGGGTCTTTGAGGAAACTTGGGTTTTCGAGATCCCACTCGATATGCGCAAGCCGCGTGGACACGTATCTCAGCATGACCATCCACTCGGAGCACACGAGAGAGAGCATCTTCTCAGCCAAGTTCTCTGGGTGTTCATGGGCTTCACGAATGTCGTCATCTTTCATCCTTTTTGTCCAGAATACAACATCTTCAAAGAGGGATGTGCGGGGTGGATCATTGTGATTGGTAGAGTCCATGCTCGAAGACTCGTTGAACGTGTTGTAGCCACCCCAGAGAGGGGAACCGAGAGTGACTGTTGGATCCACGAGCATGATAGCTACCGGGATGTTAGCTCCACTAATTTCGTCATCAGAGTCTGAAAATGAGCCTCATACCCAAAACGCCGGACTCATTTGACTTGTTTGGCCGCACCCAGAGCCCCGACTTGCTTCGAAGCAACCCAACACTCGCGCCTTTGCCCTCAAGAGGCTCCTTGTTGTTCGCATAAGACTCCAGGCGACGCAGAACGTTGAAGAATCCTGTACTGGTCTTTGCCTCCGCAAGTTTACCCTCCGTTCCAAAATATCTAGGCCGATAATATCTCCAGTTAAAGTAGGAACGCTGGCTAGAGACAAGGCCCATGTCCGGTATTTCAATCCAGCGGGCCCCTATATTGTACCAGAAGTAGTCGCTGACATGCTCTCGAAAGAACATGGGGTCAATATCGAACTTTGCTCCAAGTAGCTCGATAACGTCTCGCGATAAATCCTCGACAAGGAAGAGGCGAATGTAAGGGCCCTCATGTCCACCTGGGTACCCATCCAGAAGTTCACGAAGTTCTTGCGCCGATGAGATGTCCTTTTGGATCGTGTTTCTGCCCAATTCAAAGTCTAGCATGCACACTCGCGTCCGTTTGGCTCTTTCTTCTCTGAAGGGCTTCTTGGGATCACCCACGAATTTCCACTTCAAGGGTGTCGTCGTAACTTCCATGAAATCCGCCAGCCACTGTAGGCGTGGTGATGTTTTCCCGAGAGACTTGACATGACGCAGATAAGGCCTTGAGCTCCTACACCGGCATTGTCAGATTCTGCCGGCAGACGATCTAAGAACACACTCACGTGTCTATACTCCATTCTTGCGAAAGTGGAGACGGCGCGTAGACGTCGCCAATGTCCCATTTGACTCCTCCCTCAAGGATATGTGGTTGAAATGTATTCGGATTTTTTCCATCTTGCGCCTTCAATATTGCCTCTCGCGACGCTACCGCAGGGTGATGCCATTCTTCTTTCCTCATTTCGGGCTGCAACCAAGGACCCCACTCGATTGCAAGGTCTTGGTGTGATTTGACAGGGCTTCCACCCTTTCACGCTATGTAACGGAACCAAGCTCAGTTCGAGCGCGAGCTGAGTTTTAAACACCTTTCATGTCCGTGAGGCTGAAAATCTACCCCGCTTTGCCCTGCGCCACTTTGCTGACCGCTATTGGGGGCCAAAATCCACCAAAAAAGTTAATGATAGCTGTTTTCGTACACGTATTTCTGGCTCTAGACACGTAGCCGCGAAATGCTCCGGACTCTGACAGTTCATTTGTCGGCATTGTTTCGGCTCTGATCGCTCGCTTTCTTGTGTCCCGATGGACAGCCGGTCGCCTCCCTGGGTTTAGGTATCCCCAGGTTAATACGACCTTATTAAGGCTTAGAGAACGTCTATAGGATTAAGGTTTATAGATATAGCCAAGGATCTAGCGAATTCAGCTCTCCAATGATTCGTCTGATCTTATTTCCAAGACGTTATTCTCGACTGTTCAGTACAGGGTTCTTGCAGAAACCATAGAGAACGTCTACTATAATTAATTCAAGCTACACTAAGACTCCATTGTGTTGCAAGCTCCGGAGAACAACTGCTGTACGCAATAATAGAAGACATATAGCCCCTTATTGCGCTCGTCATTCTTAAGAAATAGATTCTCCCAACTCCTGAAGATCTTATCGAGAGTAGCGACGAATTGACGATTCACCTCACATGCTCAAGATCCCCCGACAGCTTGAATCAAGCTCCTGCGCGAAGAGATTAAAACTTGATCAGAATGGCTTCCGAATCATAAAGTCTCGTCGCCCGGGCCGGTTGGAAACTTTCGACCTCTTCGTCGCCGCTCACAAGGCCCTCTTCCGTCACAGTCTGGCCAGCCCAAGTCACGCCCTCCTTGACATTAGATCCCGGAGCAGTCAGCCTCCACAGCCTTGCTGAAGCCTCTTGAGATCCTTTCGTACCTACGGACGGAATCTGAACGTCGACGTAGGGACGCGAGCCGGATTCCGTAGCGTTGAACGGCTGCATGTTGACGACGATAAGAGAATCAAGCTTCTGGGCCGCGTAAAGCGCATATGCCACCAACGTCTCCTCCTCCATGACCGACAGCACCTGCTTCGCACCTCCATTCCCACCAATCGCCTTCGCCAGCAGCAATGCCCCGTAGTAGCTAGGCCGGATCAAAGCCGAGTTGTTCGACGCGCCTTCGAATGGTGCCCACAGGCTGTAGCGATAAACCGTACCCTGGTGAAAGTACATCTTCGCGACCTGGGTCTTCGCGGCGACGTAGAGGTTGTAGTCCAGGTACCACAATGCTGAACCGAAAACGTTGGATACGAAATCACGGCCTTGGCAGGATATGGAATTTGTTTCGCCGAGGACGTACTCGATCCCCTGGCTTTCGACGAGTGGCGACATATACTGGTGTGGCCAAACGCGATTGATGACGTTGGTGTGGTTGAGCAAGTTGTGGCGGAGCGTGGGGATGATTCCGGCCTCGATGTCGTCGTCGCAGTTGGATCCGTGATACTGCAAGAATTAATTTTGAATCAATCAGCGTGATGTTCGAAAGCGAACAAGGACCACAAGAACTCTTACATCGTGTTGAGACATGGACTTGATCTGACCGTACTTGTTCAGACCGTCATCCAGCAAGACCAGCGAGTTCCAAGGCTCATTGAGGTATGGCCCACCGCTACCTTGCAGGACGCCACCCTGGAAGAAGGGTTCAACCTCTGCTGCTTCGTCTCCCCAGACGCGCTCATCAATCAGCGCAGTGTAATTGAGGAAGTCCTCGACATACACAGCCGGGCTCCAATCCGGACCGCGTCCGTTATCGGCCCAGCCTTCAACCTCATTACCCAGCTCAAGCGCGTAAAGCTCATCTCTCAGCGTGTTCCACACACGCTCGACTTCAGCGATAGTAGCATTGACGCCTGCTGAGCTGTTGTCACGGTAGTTGACATCGTAGATGACCTTGGTTCCCTTCGGCGCGGTTTGGAAAGCTTCGTACCAGGCCGGACCTATGTAAACGTGGGATGGCTGATCGGGATTGCTGCCGAAAATGTTAATCACGGCTTCCTCCTGAGAGGCGTTGTAGACGACGCGGTTGGCCGTGGAGCCTCCAGCCCGGATGATGGCGTTTTTTCCGGAGCGGTCCTTCAGGTTTTGGAGCACGTTGTAGCTGAGCTTGTTTGGTTGGCTGGATTGACATCGTTTAGTGTATGGCTCGGGTGAAGATCGTTGCATGCGTTCTGCTGCTGCTTACCTTTTGTTTCCAAAATAATCCGCCATGTATGAAAACTCGATGGAGAATGACTGCCAGGTTCCGTCGATTGGTCGAATGGTCGAATTCAGCGTCGGGGGAACGTCCAATGAAACATCTCTTGAAGCAGCAAACGCCCCACATGCGAGAAGCATTCCGGGACAAGCGATCTTGCGCATCATGGCTTGTAAGTTCCAGTAAGCGCGTAGAGTGTACGTACAACTGTCTATATCTCGCCTTAGTACCTTCAAAGCTGGTTTTAAGCCACTAGCTTCAGCGTCTTAACAAAGGATCTGAAGATGTACGGTGCTTCAGCGTCGTGAGAGATGGAACCGAAAGGGGTGGTCGAATGAGGTAGAAATAACCTCTATTGCATCAATAATGCGGGGATGCAAGCATCGGTCAAAGTCAGTTGAAAACTCCACCCATGGCATTTAGGGCTAAGCTCGCCAAAGCTCCTGCTAAGAAGGTATCAGCGGCCGAACGCTGCCCGAAAGAAGGTTGTTCGTGCCGCCGGGCCATTCCTTCAATACCACGAACAGCACCTCCCTGTTACCGTGTAGATCTTCCCCAATGCCTCGTCAGAGTAGGGAGGGGTAAGATTCAAAGGCCGACCTCGCCAATACTTCCACCAGTTGCTGAATAATTTGCTGCCCCCATTTCTTGCATCACTGGCCTGACGACCGCAAATGAATATAACCCAGGTGATCTTCAATATTGATCTTTTACTTTCCTTTCATCCGTCATTACACAAAATGCCGTGGGAGGCGATACGAAAACACTCAGTCACGAATCGGCCTTTGAAATCATTGGTCATCATCGCTAAGAACACCGATGCTGAGAGGCATAAAGCCGGTCTGCAGGGGAGCGAGATTAATCCCCGCTTGCTCCCCGCCAATTGACAAGCCACAGTGCGGGGCAATCTTGGCTACATGCTATTGCCATGTAAAAAGTGTTAGATCGGGCAGGAACGATCATAATCCTAGTCGCGCCTTATTTGTTCAGAGATGCGTCGGTCCGTATTTGTGGCGAGGAGAGAAAGGTCTTAACATCTTGTTTGGGTGAGCTCATGGCATTAAGCCGGGAAGGTTGCGGTAAGCAACTCTGTCCTGCGGCCCAGTTCTGGCCGAACAAAAATGAAACTGTATCAAAGGAACCAGTCTTGATGTGTCATTGGGTATTGTATCCCATGCAATCTTCATGGTGTTGTTCAAAACTCTTACACGCGATTTCCTCCGCGTTTGATGCTGCTCCAGATACTGGGCCCGCTCGAGGATCCAGTCATACTCATCATCATCTGCCAGCATATACACCACACCATTACCTTCTCCTTCCCGCGCCACCGGCCCCCGCGTCCGCTCGATCCGCCAAACTGACCACCTCACTGATGCCAGCCTGTTCCTGCTCATCCTCCAACGCGCGAATCTCCTCGCGGCAATCCCACCACTTCTCCTCGGCACGCTCAAACGCCATGGTCTTGATCTCCTTGGGCGTTTTTGCATCACCGCCGTATTTCCTCGCCAGCTCATCGATGATGACATTCTGCCACTCAGTCGAAGACCGAGCGTAGAAATCGCGGAGGGACTCGAACGGCCTGGGGTGCGGCAGCCCATCCTCGGTGAGGGCAGAGGCAGAAGCGTGCTTCTCAGATGCGGTGGCCGTGTCGTCGGAGTCCTTCGCGGGCGTAGCAGCAGAGGGTCCCTGTGAGACGGACGTAGCAGCGGTGCTGGCAACGTCGTCCTCGTCGCTGCCCGCGCCCTCCTCCTCCTCGTCCTCATCTTCCTCGTCTTCCTCCTCGTCCTCGCTCTCCTCGTCCTCGCTTCCATGCCAGTCCTCGAGCTCCCGGCGGAAGATCTCCTTCACGCCATCCAGCTTCCCCAGGTCAATCGCCCACATCTCGTCGAACGTGAATTCGCGGTCCGCCTTCTCAAACGTCCCGCCATACATGTACAGCACGTCATCCTGCACCGCCAGCGCAGCATTAAACCGCGGATGCGGCATCTCGAACAGAACCGTCTTCTCCGGCCTCTCGACCTTCTCCTCATCATCCAGGCTCCCCGGGGTCCCGGACCCGTCCAGCTGCGGCGGCAAAGCGTCATCATCATCCGCGCCCGCCAGCGTGCCCCTCGCCTCCAGCGCCTTGAGGTTCCTCAGCAGCTCCTCCTCATCCGCTTTCCCGCGCCCTCTTCTCCCACCACGCTCGGCACCAGCCGCCTTCTTGGGCTGGGCGCGCGGCTTCCGGAGCGCGAGGGGGAAGTAGCGATTCCGGTCGATGTTCCACGCGAACAGCTGGTTGAAGAACTCGCTGTCGATGCCCTCCTCGCTCTCCTCGACGTCATGCACGCCGCCAAACAGGATCCCGCGGCCCTTGTGGAACGCCATTGTGGCGCCCGCGCGGGGAGGGTTGGGCGGGTTGGCGGGCCGCTTCCGGCGCTCCCAGTGGACTTTGGGGAGGAGGGCGTTTGCGTCGGAGCCCGGCGGCGCGATGCGGAGGAACCAGGTGTCCTGGTGGATGACGGGCTTGAGGACGTTGCGGGAGGCGGGGCCGCCGCCTTTGCCGCCTTTGCCGCCGCCGGCGGCTTGCTTGACGCGCGAGTAGCCGCCGAAGAGGACGGCGCCGGTGTCGCTGGGGAGGAAGGAGAAGCTGGAGCGCGGGTCGGGCTTTTGGCCGGCTGGGGGCAGCTTCGGCTCGTGCCATTGGAAGTTTGCGGTGTCGTAGATCCAGACGTCGTTCAGGTATTTGGTCTGCTGGCTGGTGTCCTGGAAGCCGCCGAAGAGGATGATGTAGTTCTTGAAGTAGGTCATGCGGTGGCCGCTGCGGGCGGGCGGGCCTTTGCCCTTGCTCTCCAGGCGCGCCCACTCGCGGCTTTGGGGGTCGAGTCTCCAGAAGTCGTTGTAGTGGTAGAAGGTGCCCTGCTTCGGGCTGCTGAACTCGCCGCCGAAGAGGTAGATGGCTTTGTCGTTGCCTCCGCGGGTCCAGGCGTGGCCGGAGCGGGGGAGAGGGGAGTTCGGCGACGTGACCTTGCGCCATTCGTCTCTGTTGACGTTGTAGACAAAGAGGTCGTTGTAGAAGTGGGCTAGAGCACCGTTGAAATACTCGCCGCCGAAGAGGAAAAGCTCGTTGTCGTTTGTGGGGGAGCCGAGCAGCGTCGCTGAGCCACGTGGTGACGGTGGCTCGCTGGCCGTCTCGGTGACCTTGAGAAACTGCTCCTGCTGGCGTGCATACTCGGCCAGCACTGCGTCAAGGTCGACATCCTCGGCATCGCTGTCCTCGGCGTCCTTGCCGCGCTTGGAGTTCTTCTGCTCTTTCTTGCTGGCCTTTTTCTCCTGCTTCTGGGCAACGCGGGCCTTCTTCTCGGCTTTCTTGGCCTTGTTGTCCTTCTTGGCCATGGCGGGCAAAGCGAACGTGATGTGGAGGGAGTCGGCGCAGCCCCGCGTCGCATCCAAATTTTGAGCGCCCGCCCTTGGCCCCGCCGCCCCGCCGCTCCGCGCTTGGCACTCCGCCCCCACCTTATCTTATCTGCTGATCGTGGGCGTCTCCGCGGCCGACGACCCCGCCTCTCCAAACGCCTGCCACCCCCCAAGCTGACGGCCTGATCGCCCTCCAACAATCCTCAAGCGCCCGCTAGCTCTCGCCTATCCTCCTGGAACACCTTCCTTCTCGAGCAATTGGCCCAGTGCAGCCCCAGTATTAACATAAAATCCCCGCGGACCCTCACTCCACCCGCGCGCCCCGTCTGATTCCCGTCCCCCAACCCCCTCCCGCCAAAATGATCAAGATATCCCCCGCCAAGATCATCGAGCAGCGCTCCCACATAGTCCCGGGTACGCACGCACACGCACCCAACCCCAGCCATCCCCCTCCCCCCGTTCCCCGCCCCAGACACGGCGCTAACTAACCCGCTCGCTCACCCGCGCCGCCCCTTGCAGGCAAACTCAAGATAACCGAGTACTTCTTCGAAGTCCCCACCCACTGGCACAAGCCCGACTCCCGGCCCCTCCGCCTCTTCGCCCGCTCCGCCCGCAAGGCCGACAAGCCCGCCGACCCCACCACCACCGCCGCCGACGACGAGGCCGCCAAGAAGCAGCAGCAGCTGCCGTGGCTCGTCTTCCTGCAGGGCGGGCCCGGCTTCGGCTGCCGGCCCCCGCAGGACGTCGCCTGGACCCAGCAGCTGCTCGATCGCGGCTACCAGCTGCTGATGCTGGATCAGCGCGGCACGGGGCTGAGCAGCCCTGTGTCGGCGAGCACGCTGGGGCTGCGCGGCGATGAGCAGGTGCAGGCGAATTATTTGAAGAGCTTTAGGGCTGATTCGATTGTGAGGGATGCGGAGGCGGTGCGGCTGGCGTTGACGGAGGGGTGGCCTGACGAGAAGAGGAAGTGGAGCGTGGCCGGGCAGAGCTTTGGCGGGTTTTGTATTACCTCGTACTTGAGCTTTTATCCGGACGGCTTGAGAGAGGCGTTTTTCTTTGGTGGGTTGCCGCCGTTGGTCAGTCAGCCGGATGAGGTGTATGAGAGGACGTTCAAGAAGGTGATTCAGCGGAATGAGGCCTATTACCGGAAGTATCCCGAGGATGTGGCTAGGGTGAAGCAGATCATTACGCTGCTGAGGAGGTTTGGCGATAGCACCGTCAGGTTGTCTGGGGAGGGAAGTCTGTCTGCAAGGCGATTCCTGCAGCTTGGAATCAACTTTGGTTTCCATGGTATGTTTCTCTACTCCCGGGCCAGAAGAACGATCGCTGACTCCACATAGGCGGCATTGATGCGGTACACGGTAAGGCAAATGCAATTTGCATTTCCTCGAGTGAAAGCTCATCATGATCTCCAGAACTGGTGCTCCGCTGCTCCAACGACCTCGCTGTCTTCGGCCATCTGACCCGCCCAACAACATCCGCCATTGAGCAAACCATGCCTTTCGACGACCACATCATCTACGCCATCCTGCACGAACCCATCTACTGCCAAGGGTAAGTTCCAATGACTCGCTCAGCAGGTGTTTTAGAATCAGTCATGTACTAATAAACCGGCTTAACAGCAAGCCAGCCAACTGGTCCGCGCATAGGATGCAGCAGAAGTTCCGAGAGTTTGATATCGAAAAGACCGACGACAGCCCCATCTACTTTAGCGGCGAAATGGTAATCCATCCCCCACCCTACCCACAAAGCTCATGAGCCCCACCACTAACTTCCCTCTCCCTACTACCCACAGGTCTTCCCATGGATGCTCGACGACTACACCGAGCTGCGCTCCCTGAAGAGGGTCGGGCAGCTCCTCGCCGAAGCCGAGGACTGGCCCGCTCTGTACGACGAGGCCCAGCTCGCCCGGAACGAGGTCCCTACCTACGCCGCCGTTTACATGGAGGACATGTATGTCGACTTCGATTTCAGCATGGAGACCGCGCGGAAGATCAAGGGTTGCAAGCCGTTTGTCACGAATGTCATGTATCACGATGCGGTGAGGAGTAGGCTGGATGAGGTGTGGAAGAACATCTGGGCGTTGAGAGACGAGGTCATTGATTAGATGAGTGTCGACTTTGAAGTTTGGCAAGGCGTTGAGAGGGATACAGGGCTTGAATAGCCAGTAGACGCAGCTGTTCACCGATTGAGGTGGGTGGCACAAGGCCGTACATGTTCACGTGCTTTCCGCCTGGCGCGGGATCTCACGTTCCGTTATGCGAATCATACTCATCCATATCTTAGAGTTATCTGATTTCGTGTCTTGCTTGATTTTTAGAACATACAAACGCAATGGAACAAACCTCGCCCGATACAATGACTGTGCATTTTTGGGGAGGACTGGTGGTGGAAGGCAAAGGCTTGACAACCGAAAGATATCTCTACCCTTTCCGGTTCTTCGATTCCTGGAATATGCTTTGCCGCTCATGTATCAATGAGTAAGGTTCCGAGCTTTTCAGTGGATAATCAAGTAGCATCATCTGTCCATTTTGACAATAACTGGTATTATACTAGTATTAACAGGCTAAAGTTTCTACGAGAAGGAGCCATATATTGAAAAGGCAACATCTCCGGTTACGGCAAAGACTTTCGAAAAAAGAAACTGATTTGGAGAGGTTAAGACTTGAAGACCAAATCCGTGAATAAACTCTGTTCTTTCTTAACCCGGTCCCATGCATTTACCAATGCAATTTTTCAATGATACCGAAATCAGGTCTAGGTGCTCTCCCTCCGATATCTGCAACGAAGCCTAGCGAGCAGGACAGTCTCGGCGCCATCGAATGCCGTAACACTGACCATGTGCGGTGGCGGTGGCAGTAGCTGTCCATAACCATTCATCTCTCTCGCTGCCAAATTATGCATGCTGTTCATCCTAAGGAGACTTTCGTAGTTGAGGGATGCTGGTAGAAGGCCACCATAGACATTTATAAATTGTCAAATCATCATTGGAAAGTGTCCCGCAACATTGAGGACTTCTTGACGCTCACCAGCCCCACATAAAGGAACATCTGTGGAGCAGCACTCCGAACTCCACGCACGCTATCAAGAAACTACCAAACGACCAACCAAAACGCTCTCCCCAAGTCCAGCATCTCACTCCTCTCCTCGCACCACAAACCCACCCCTCCCCCACCCAAACCACCTCCCCATCCTCCTCCCCATCCCCCTAAACACCACCGGATCAATCTTCGCCACCGGATGTGGCCTATGGAAGATAATCCTCCCCCCACCCATCCCCATCCCCACCCCAGCCCCCACATTCCTCTGAAACACCACCGCCGACCCCCCATTATTCCTCGCCACAAACCCCGCCTCCGCCATCGCATGCACGAACGCGTCCCAGTCAGTCCATTTTGCCGATTCCTCGCCCGACACGGGTGGGAACATTGCTGTCAGGACGTCGAACGCGCGACGGGCGAGGACGATCTTGGGTGGTTCCACCTCCTCCTCCTCCTCCTCCTGACCGATGACGCCGCTGTCGTCGTTGTCGTCCTGCTGCGCAACTGTTGGGTGGTGGTGCGGTCGCGTTTTGATTTTGGTCTTGGGGTGCTGGTGGCTGCTGCTGTGCGGCACTGCGGACTCCGACGCTGATGCCGAAGGAAGGGTTATCGGGCGCGTCTCTTGGTCTGGTGTCCGTGTCCTCCTCGTTGCGGTCTCGATGTCCCGGATGATGGCTTCGCGTTCGGCCTGGACGGCGTCGCGGTACTCGCGACTGTCGACGCCGGAAAGAGCCTGCAGGTCCTGCTTGATGTCGTCGGGGCGGAACTGCGCGGCGGCAAGTTTGGTCGCGTAGATGGATCGGAGCGACGACCAGAAGTCTTGGAGGGTCTGGTGCGTGGCGTCGAGGTGCTTGAGTCGATCGTGACCAGCTTTGGACGCTCTGAGCGGCTGAGCTGCGTCGCAGAACCTCTCCAGGATCTTCCCGAGCCTGCGGTCGTCGGAATAAGAGAGTGCGGGGCGTTTGTCGAAATGCCGCCAGGCTCGCCGATCGACGTCGTTCTCCTGCACGTCGCTTAGGTCGCGGTTGGTGTTTTGCGGTCGATGGAGGCGCACTGCGGCGAGGAGCTCGGAGATGGTGGCGTATTCGGACAGCTTCGCGAAGAGGACCTCGTCCAGGCGTGCGCGCTCCTTGGCGGAGCAGGTGGCGAGGTGGTTGTCCAGGAAATCGAAGAGCATGGCGTAGTCGAAGCGGCGTTGATGGTCCGGTGCTCCCTGGAGCTGTATGAGGCACCAATCAAGGGGATCCTCGTAGAGCAGCTTTGTGATGGGCGTGTCTGACGTCCGCTTGAACTTCGTCTGGTTGGATGATATGCGCTCGAACTTCCATAGATGCTTGAAACCCGGCCTCTGTGGGATTATGGCCTGGAGGTGCTTTGACCGACTGTGCATTGCATTGACAAGCAGGAGTTCAATGGCTCCGAGCGCTTTGTCGTATCTTCGAGGGAGTGGTTGTCCTGGATGAATATGGTCGCCGAACCGATCATGCCATGCTTTGGCGTTGGTGAACTCATCCAATACGAATTCCCAATACCAGACGACGTGGATATCGTGGCACAGCTCCCTTGTGACAATCTGGTATGCTTTCTCGGCCTCAGCGCCCGCTATCACGTCATTTTGACGGATGAGACGGATGTAGCGCAGCAAGTAGGACGGCTGCGTCTGGAGAAGCCACAGGTGGTCGGCAGCGACTTCCATCTGAGCTTTCGCTTTGGACACCATGGCATCAATGCTGAATCTTGGAGGGGCAGAGAAAGGCTGATATGTGAATTGGGACCAGTAAGCAACGTCGCCACTCTTCTTGAACCCCATCCGCACCGTGTCCGTCCATTTGGTTGATCCTGTGGGACTCTGCAGATCAGCTGAGTCTAGTATATGAACGACGACATTGCGAAGAAATCTCAGAAGAGTGGCCTGCGCCTCGAGGACGAGCCGCGCTCGGGGGAACCCAAGGATGTCGGCTCGATGAGCGGCTCCAGCCTCCCAGGGAGTCAGTTGTCCATATCTTGGGCTATGCATGATGACGCAGCTCTCGCAGAACTCAACATCGTAAAAGCCCATGGCCCAACTCAGGGTCAACTCTTTGCTATCGAAAGGTGCCCAGTCTTCCAGAGAATAGTGAGTGCGATTGTGAAGCAAACTCAGGAGGACTGCTGGGTCCGTTTTGAGAAGCTCGACGCTCAAGTAGGGCAAGAGGAAGCTTGTCCGCAGCTTTCGAGCGTCTCTCCAGTGCGGGTCCGTATACGTGTACCGTGGCAGGAACCACCGATGCTGGTAAAGATCAGGGTCAGCTTGAAGGAGCCAGTCTGCCCGCTTGTCCCTGCTTCGCTTCTTCCAGCGGCTCATGATCCGGTCACCATGAGCCTTGCACTGCTCCTGCAAGAAGTGGCGGTCTTTCTGGGCCTGCGATAGGAGGTCGTCGAGGATCGTCTTAGCTTCAGCTTGTGAGATGCGTCTCTTGTAACAAAAGCGATCCATGCCTTGCTCTTGTTCGGCGTAGAATCCATTTTGGCAGTCAGGGCAGTCGCAAGGAGGAGGGCAGATCGGCGCTTCCGCGTCTTCTCGTAAGTATACGACATGTTCGAAGCTCGAGAGAAGTTCCTCGACAGGAAGACCGCGCACGGGAAGGTGCTTGGGGACTTGCATGATTTACGTCTAAATGACGAAGAATATGACCGTTCAAAGTGGGCTCTTTGGGCCCAGTCGAGGACAAGGGTGACGGATGATGAGGAGAGCGGGGTAGATGCAAGGTGCGCGCCAATATTCCAAGATGTTACGGCCCCATGCTCAAAATGCCAGCGCATGCGTTCAAATCCCTCGGTACTCAGGCTGCCATTTATCGCCCCAACCTTTTACAGCTGCCTTCGAATTGTGAACACCACACACCCCTGGATCTTTATTATTGCTCTTCATAAGAGCCCAGCATCATCTTTGGCTCGCTGCTGTATCTCAGCTGCATACATGTTTGTGGACTTCAGTGTCATCAGTTAGTTACAATGAGCCACCCGTACCTGTAGCCATGGAGGAAGGTCTTTGGGCAGAAGGGGCGGGAATGATACAGGTCTGAGCCCACAAGCAATAGCTCACCTCCTTTTCCTATATCTAGCCATAGTTCCATAACAAGCAATACAGAATGTTTCACTGAAGACCTGTTAGGAAAGAACAATAACTACAGGTTACAATGCCAAGTTAAAAATTCGAGCACAGGCCCAAGCAAACACAAAAGACTTTCATTCCGCTAAAGCACACAGAAGGAAAATTCTACCCTTCCCACAATCCTCTCCCCCTCCTTAACCACATATCTCCACCCTCAACACCAGACCAACCCTCATTAACCACACATCCCCACCCTCAACACCAAACCAACCCAACCCTCCATCAGACCATCCCCCCCTCATCAAACACATCCCCCACAACCCCCTCCTCCACCTCCCCCTCATCCACCCTCACCATCCGATACGTCTCCTCAAACGCCGCAATACTCAAGTGCCCCAAAAACGGCCTCACAACCCTGAGCACGAACTCCATCTTCGGCATCGCCTTGACGTCCTGCGTATCGCCGAACACGCCCGCCTCCTGGGCGGCGCGCAGCACGGACGCGAAGAGGGAGCGGCGCTTGTCTTCTGCTGGACCCGCAGCGGCCGTACCGGGTGATGCTGCTGCCGTCGCTGTTGCTGGTGCGGTTGAGGAGGAGGAGGTGGCGGCGGCATGTTCGGGGAGAGGGGCGGCGGCAGCGGCGGCGGCGGTGGTGGGGTCGTCGGTGGTGGCGGATTGGCGCTCCTGGAGGATTTCGGCGACTTCGTCGACGAGGGCGACGGGGCGCCAGTCGAGGCCGGGCCGGTAGACGGCGTCGATGGTGTCGGTGATGAAGAGCCATTCGTGGAGCTGGAAGTCGTCGTGGGCGAGGGAGAGGAGGGTGTCGAGGAGCTTGCAGGCTTGGAGGATGGAGAGGTTGTTGTAACGGTCGTGCTGTTCCGTGTCCGGGAGGATCGAGTAGATGGCGCTGGTGAGTTCTGACGTGATGATTGGCCAGACGGGGGCGAGGTGTACGGGAGATATGCGCAGGACGAGGGTGCGAAGGAGAATGAAGATTTCGGCGCGAGTGACGGATGAGGGGGAGGAGGCGGGTGTGGCGGTGAGGAGCTCGGTCAGCTTTTCCATGATGGTTCCTAGGTTGGTGACGAAGGCGTCTTCGGGGTTTGCGAGAACGAGAATGGTCATTCTCCGTAAGTTCAGTTGCGTCTTCCGATCGGCTTCGAGCCTTGCACTTGTGGCTCCAACACCGAACATGATACCCGCGGTCGTTGGTGCGCTCAGCCGTGAAAGCAGTTCGGGCATGCGATCCTTGTCACTCTGACTCCACATCCGTAATACGGGCAGCCATTTCTCTAGCGCAAGCTTTGCCTCCGTTGCAAAGAACTTGGGATCGTTGAAAGCCGTTTCGACATCTCTTCTCCAGGCCTTAGCGGCTGCCGGGGCGGAGGATGTGCGGGTCAGTTCATAGACGAGGTCAAGTAATAGAGGAGAGACAGTCTCGGGGAAAGCCTTTGCACGGAAGGCGGGGCCGATGACGTTGGTGCTGATCGAAGTGGCAGCGTTTGCGATTCGATCATTGTCGACAAGTATAAGAGACAGTTTGGGAAGAATCGAGACCAGAACAGTAACAATATCAGAGGACCGCGAGGCAATGCCGCCGTTCTCCTCCGGAATTTTATCCACGGATAAGGAAGATGGATCCTGGAAGAAGCCCATTGGACGCGTCGTGAAGGTAGCTGTGAGCAGACGCGTAAAGAGGTCCTAATATCTTGTTAGTAATGTTCGAATTACACACCTGGTACAATACATACCCCAAGGTCACGACGCATTCGACGCTGTTCGCCAAAGTTTGTATTATCAACCTTCTCTGCAAGCGTGGCGGTGAACTCCAACAATGCGGGAAGAATTTGGCGATGCGGCATGGGATTCGCGAGGACATCCCGTAGGAACGTTAGGCAGTCTGGCCAGATTTCATCCATTGCGTCGTCCTCCAGTGACTTTGTGTAGTCCACAAGGAATGCCACCAGGTCGGTATCAGCGAGGTCGGAAGTGAGAGTCGACATACGATGTGGATCCAGGGCGTTGGGGTTCGTCCTACTGTAGACTGCATTGAAGATGGCAGGCGTGGTGTGCTTGGGGCTAGATCCGTTCAAGACATTCAGAACACTCAGGACGGCGTTTGCCTCGGGGCTGGCTCGCTGTGAGCGACACCAAACGACGGCCAAAGTCTCCAGGCACTCCAGGGTCTCCGCTGTGAACAGATGCTCAAGAATGCGCCGCGCTCTGTTCCGCATGCGAAGAGATGTGTAGCCAAAAGAAGCCAGAGACGTATGATCCTGCTTCGAGTGTCCATAGCCTCCCCAAGACCAAATCGCGAAGCAGATGCGGACTGTGTCCTGGAAGCAAAGCAAGACGGTGAGTCGACTGTTGGCAGTAGAAGAGCGAGACTGATTGGACTCGTTGGCGAAGACACCAGATACCATGTTGCCGAAAAAGCCTTGCGGCTGCTCGGGTGTTTTCACTGCAGTGACCTTCATCTCCTGCATCACCAGGCGTTGATGGGCATTCGCCAAGATCTGCTCGAGACCATTCATCAAAGAGATGAGAGTAGATTCGGGGGCAACGGACTCCGGGTGGAGTGACTTGTTGAAGGTTGATTTGAGCTGATCGAAAGTCATTTGGATCTGCTTACACAGACACTCAACCAGAGGAAGTAGATTCTGGAAGATCGTGTCTGCGAACAGAGGCAAAACTTCGATGAGGAACTTGACCCAGTCGTCGAGAACTAGTCGGCTCGATGGAGAAGAGAATCCGGCCTTGAGACATTCGACCAGCTGCGGTGGTGGAGCAATTGCAGGTGCAATTTCCTCTTCCACTTCTCCTTTTTCCACAGATTGTCGGATGCTCCCTGTTCGATCCCTGGATACTCGTTGTTCGACGGGCGACGGCGGTGCTACACCACGCAAGCGCAGCTGTAGTGCAGCCAATGTGGCTTCCAGCAGCAACGTCTGCAAGGAGGGGCTGGCAGATGGCAGGCGACTCATAAGGAATACTTCCATTTCGAGATCCTTGAGCGGTAACGCATACGGGTTGAGTAGGATGCGACGGATGGTTGAGATAGTAGTTCGGTAGAGCGCCTCAATGTGCTCAGAAGGTCCATTTGATCTTGACGAGCTTGACACCGACAGAGCGCGCATACAGATCCGCACCAACAGCGTTTGAAGCGTGATTTCCTGCTCCTCTTCTGCGGAGGGGTCGAGCAATGGAACATAGTCTCTGGACAAAACAACCCACGTATGCTCAGAGGACCACCGCAGGATATTGAGCAGTTGTTGCATATGGTAGAGGCACTCTTTCGAGTCATCCGTCAGCATCGGCGGACGTGGTGTCGAAGTGTCGAGCTGATCCGTTGTTTGGTATCGAATGCAGTTGAGAGACTGGAGGTGAGAAATGATTATGTCGAAGACTCTATTCAAGCTTGGCAAATCCTGGAGCCAGGTGCGGACATAGGAAAACAGCTCGGTGCCCTCTTCTGTCAATGCGTCCAGAAGCAAGAAGAGAGGCCGAGTGAGAACAGACTGATACCCGCCGACCAGACTGCCCATCCCCGTCATGACCGGTAGTCCGCTCGACCGCCTCGAGCCTCTGCCTGGCTTCTGAGCCTGGAGGTTCTGCTCGTGAATAGTATGGGTCCATAGCACCGACAGCCGGCGGCCGGCATCCGCCATATCTGGAGAAGCAGAGGCAGAGGTAGTTCTCGCGGCTTGCGTCATGAGAGAAGTTACAGCCGCTTCTACAAGATAGTCGGAAGCCGTCATTGCCTGGAGCTGCCAGAGACATCTCACCGCCTCGACGTGGTACTTTGGCCTGAAAGGAGAAAGATAGTACCAAATGGAAACCACCAAAGAGTTCACGAGATCAGGCATTCGGTCTGCTGGGAAGAAGGATTGAGAAGTGTTGCTTGCCTGAAATGCTGCCATGACTGTCGTGACCGCGAGAATTGCCGAGAATGGTATGCAAGTCTCTGGCCCATGAGGCTTTTTAATCTTGATGGCCTCCTCGAACGCCGACAACAAGTCATTGCTGTCGGCGGCGCTCGTATCCGAGATCTTCGACAAGATGCTTGATAGCAGCTTTGTACTGACCTCCACCATCATATCAGAAGAGCCTGAACGCAGAGAATTGATGAAAAATGCCGAGGTTTCCTGCAACAGCGCATCTCTAAACTGTCTCGGAGAACAGGGGGACCCATTTGTCTCTAGGTTGCCTTGCAAGTCGTTATAGAACGACCGAACGGTCTCTAACGTAAGCGGACCTTCCGGCTTCTTACCACTTTCAGGTCCCTTGCCAGCAACTGCTCGGTCCGGAGTGCTTTGGATGAGCATATCTGCGATGTCTAGCTTTGCTGTTAAGATGGACTTTTCCAGCTCATCTTGAGAGCTACTAGGGGAGGGTGCGCGGTTTAATAGTGTGAGCATCGTGAACGCTACCAAAGGAATGTGATGGAGCAACATTTCTTCCTCGCGGATGTTGAAGCGATTGATGATGAATTTTGCCAGTTTCAGCTTTTGCAAAACCTCCTCGGGTTGCTTGGTGCTGTCGGACATGGCCTCATCCAGGAGCTCAAACAGTTTGCCCCAAATGAGGCCGCTCTCGACTCCGTCGAAGAAAATACTGGCACTGCGCAGGACTTCATCAAAGTTTTCTTTGCTTGCGTATTCGCCGTAGCAGCGAGCGCTTTCAAGAGCAGGAAGGAACACGGATGGGACCAGCAGACCACCCACCTCCCAGCGATCCATCAGAGACAGGCATATCCGAAACGGTCTGGCGCGGGCTGCGGGAGATTGATCTGGGCTGTTAATCATGGACATTATCCCATTCGTGAGGGGCTGCAAGCCGTATCTCGCGAAGTATGCCGCATGATGAGAATTGATATCGACGTTGGGGCTCTTCGGATCGGCGGGACCGTCGGCTCCCTCCGCATCTGCGCCTGGGTCAGGTCCCAAGAACCACGACCAGAGTCTTCGGTTCAAGCTCATGTCCCTCCGGGTAACAACGCCGGCGGCGGCAGAGACAAGTCGTTGCAGATCCTTCCCGTCAATTCTC
This sequence comes from Neofusicoccum sp. Z2, assembly GCA_037356115.1. Classification (NCBI taxonomy): domain Eukaryota; kingdom Fungi; phylum Ascomycota; class Dothideomycetes; order Botryosphaeriales; family Botryosphaeriaceae; genus Neofusicoccum; species Neofusicoccum sp. Z2. The sequence goes on along the minus strand of JBAWJY010000064.1, from coordinate 19,847 downwards.
ACTTGCAGGACGTCGGAGTGCAGCGGTAATGAATTGACCAAAAGATCCAGATAGCCTCTTTGGGTCAACAATTGGCCGTCGCTCAGGCCGGCAGCGAAACATCTGATGAGCAAGCCGGGCTCGGGCGCAATCGCAGCCTCAGCAGCGAGAGAGAGAGCGTCGTTCTGATCGCCTTCTCCGTCCTCGGTGCCGGCAGAATTCCTTCGTTGCTTGGTACCAAATGTGGGCAGCCGCCTCACCAGATACGCGAGTGCTCCCTGACGGCGGGGGACGTTGGTGATGGTGGCCAGAAAAAAGCATTGCCAAAAGAAGGAATCCTGAGCATCTCCGGCGCCGTCATTCTTCCTGCCCTCGGTGCCGCTGACGGCGAACCTCAGCTTGTCGACGATGTGCACAATGCGCTCAAAGTCCTCGGCGGTCTCATCCTCCAGGCCGGGAAGAAGGCAGAGTATTATGGATTTAAGGGCCGGTCTCAGCGCCTGCGCATCAACGGCAAGGACGTGGGTCTCAATTAGGGACAGGAAGGCGGGACGAACGGAGAGCGAGGCGAAGGACAGGACGGAAGCGAGGCCGGGGAAGTAGACGTGGAGGTTGCGGGAGAGAGCGGAAGTCTGGTAGGGTGAGCGGCTGTCTTGCAAGACGGAGCGGGAGCAGCAGACCTTGAGGATGGAGAAGATGTAGGCGTACACCTCGAGGGCTTTCTGGTGCACGCCGGAGGGCAATGAAGGGTTCAGACATTGCGCCAGTCGGATTGCGACAGTCGTGCTGTGCGGTATGATGGGGACATCGGCGGGGTGGGTTTGGATTGCCTGGTGGACATGTCAGCTGCCTGCGCATGGCCGTGGCGCGCGGCGGCGGGCATACCTTCAGCAGGCGCCCCAGAAACGAAATGTAGTCAGCCCATTCCTGCTGCGGGGTGTCGAACAGGGCGAGGGCGCGCTCGACATTGGACTCGTAGCGGCGGAAAGCCTTGTCCTTCTTGAAGGCGGCTGTGGCGGGCATGAGTGAGCGCGGTGCAGGAGCAGCAGGGAAGCTCTAAGAGCTCCGCAGCACGACGTACATACCGTCCTCGAGAGGGCGTCGAGGCGCGCGGATGGCGGGCGATTGGCGGCCGGAGCTGCTTGGCGAGGCGGCGCGGGCCTGCGACTGCGGATCAAGCGACATGGTGCGCGGGTGCGGGCATCAAGGAGGGCGAGCGCTCATGGGCGTCGGCGCATGGTGCGGTGGTTGCGGCGGCGGGCGGAGCTCCAAAAGCCCACGCGTCAACAGCTGCTTCTGCCTTGGCGCCCGCACTGGCCACGCGCCGCAATCAAAACCGCCCGCCGTCTTTCACTCACCTTCACTCGTCCTTGAAACGGCCTCATAAAACCGAAGCTCCCCCGCAGTGCACTTGAATGCGTGTGTGGTCTAGATACTTTCCAGGCCCCTGTCCGCATTGATGCTTGTGTCCATCGATTTCACTCCTCCAACATTTCTCCCACTCTCATCGATACTAGGCGCTGTGGTCAGCTAAATCAACGTGAACAGGTAGTTCGGATTCTGGATTGGCTAACCCCCATCTCCGCAGAGACTGAGCGTTGAGGGAACGAAACGGCAGGCATTGTTGACTCCCAGGAAAATCTTGCACTCTTGAAGCGGCCATTCCCAAGTCACGAAAGCGTAGAGCAGGGGATGAGAGGGATAAGGTCTTTGCGGTCCTTTCGCTCTGCCAATGTTTCGGATCGGAAGACGCTGCAATTATGTCTGCGGACTACCAAAGGTCGGTACGGGAAGTATTCCGCGAGTGCGCTATAGCACGTCTCAGAAGCAAGAACACAAGGTTGTTCTTGCTCTCTTGTTGGCCAAATCCGCCGCAGCTCACCAATCGAACAAGTCTTTTCTTCGCGCTACATCACGTCCTGGATGACGGAAACAGGCTGTGTCCCCGATCTGCCGTCCTGGGTCCCCGATCTACGTGTACCGGTGCGACCCTTGCCACACCGAGACGTATCAAGACTCCAATTCTCAGTCGCACTTGATGTTGAACCTCACCTGTCGATCCAAGACCAAGTCCTGAACCTAAAAGCCGCCGGACTGGGCACAGTCGCGTTCGTTGGTGATTGCCTCTCCACCAGGTTCTGGCTGCTGATATGGAAGCTTTTGCGTGTCCCATCGTGTCTTGGTTCGAAAGCGTACCTTCCTGCTGGTGAGCCGACGGGATCTGCCTTCCGGCGTAGGTTAGTAGCTGGCTCCACCTTCACAGAGGATAGTCAGCATCAGGTACTGGACCTGACAGATTCTCAATTTTGCGCGTGGTTCACCGCATTTGCCGCCGAGCAAAACGCATAACCAATCGGAACTTCATTTTCTGCATTGGAAACATCAATACGAAAGGGGACATGGCATTGGGCCCTCGGGCGCGGCGCGCTGTTGAAATTCGTAATGCCGAGACAAAACATGCACTGGGCAATCAGATGCTGAAGGCAGCTTCGTAATGCCGAGCCAAATCAACAGGCTGAGCTTTGTCTTTACGTAAGTCGCGATGGCCTTCCTGAAAGGGGAGCTGAAGCAGCGCCGGCGACGCATTCTCAGAGATATAAAATCCCGGCTCGCCGCGTCATTGAATCCCAACACGCACGGCCAAGGTCGTTGTGCGGGTCAAGGGATGCCCGCAACTCAGCTCAGCCCTACGGCGCCAGTGGCTGGGAGCTCAGGCCACATTCTGGGGACTGAGCCTTGGCCGATGAAACTTGGTCGCAAGCAAGCCGCGCACATCACCACTTCACCTCCGCCCGCCCAGCTTGCACGCCTGTCGCTCCACACTCGTTCCTGGCCGACACACCACCCGACGCCCACGCCGCCGTCATTGGCCAATCCACGCCCCGGTCACCGCTGTCCTTCCCCGCAGCAGCACATGTCGGCCTACGCCCCAGTTTCGTCGGACGGCGCCGCCGCTGCCTCCGCAGAGCCCCAGCCGCCGTCTGCGCGCCCCTCGCAGAGCACCCGCTCCTCCTCCAACCCCAACCGCTACTCGACCTCGTCCTTCTTCACCTACCCCGTCTCGCGCACCGTCTCCGGTCTGCTGCGCCGCATGTCCACCGAGCCGTCCAGCAACAGCCACAAGTCGCAGATGGGCGGCATGAAGCCCAACACCAGCTCCGTGCCCGGCGTCTACACTCCGCCCCGCCGCCACGCGTCGCCCTTCCAGCCCCCGCCGCTGAGCCCCGTTTCCCTCAGCGGCTGGAAAGACGGCACCAGCGAGCGCGCCAAGCTGCTCACGCGACAGCTCGCCGAGGAGATCCGCCTGCTGATTCCGCCCCGCTTGCAGCTGGTCGAGACGTGGAAGCTGGCGTACAGCTTGGAGCAGGATGGAGTCAGCCTAGCGACGCTATACCAGCACTGTGAGGAGCTGCGAGGGAAGCGCGGAGGCTATGTTCTCGTCGTCAGGGACGGCGGCGGAGGCGTAAGTGCTCACCTGGTGGTCGCCCCGAGGACAGGGCTCACGGCCCGCACCAACCACCCAAGCGTACCACCGCATCTGCGCATGCTGACACCTGCAGCAGATCTTCGGCGCATACTTATCTGACCCTCCGCACCCGAACCCGCACTTCTACGGCACCGGCGAGTGCTTCCTGTGGCGTGCCCACGTCCTGCCTGGCCTTCCTACGCTTGCATCTCTTCCGCCGCCTCCCTCCGCAGATACCACCAATGCGCAGCGCATGACATCGATAGCACAGCCCAAACACCTTAGCCCCCCGAGCTCCAATGCGCCGAGTAATGGGGGAAGCGGCACGAGCACACCGGAGAGGATCAGGTTCAAGGCCTTCCCATACAGCGGGGTGAATGATTACATGATATTCTGCGAGCATGGCTTCCTGAGCATCGGTGGAGGGTGAGTGTCATCCGCAGTAATCAGAGCGCGTCCACGCTGATGTATACTCACTAGTGATGGTCATTACGGCCTCTGGCTGGATGACAACCTCGAGAACGGCATTTCCAGCTCATGCCCCACTTTCGGCAACGAGCCGCTTAGCGACGAGGGCAACAAATTCGACGTTTTGGGCGTTGAGCTGTGGTTTATTGGATAATAACGAAACCGAAACGACGCCATTGAGTCGAAAGGCCTGGAGGATAAATTTTTGAATGCATTGCTTGGGGGTTTGCATAGGTAATCGGCGCCGGAATGATTGGAAAATAGGGACCCAATCATGGATCCTGGCGTTGTGGATGTGGATATATTTGAAGGTTGGTGGGATTGGATACCATGGCGATCATCGCTTGCCCTGCTTTCGGCTTCTGTATAGACTTCTCGTCTCATTGGTCAGACGATTTCATTGAGAGCTTTTCTCATCGTACAAACTTGGTCTCAATGCAACGGTTGATGCAGATATTGGCGCTACTTGCGTGCCATGAGCTATTGACCTGGAATGTGCGGACGATCTTGCCTTTCAGCTATATGCCGGCGTGCCCTGCTGGGTCGGTCTGAAGTAGCGGATGCAGGGAAGTGTCTAGGTCGAGCAGGGTCTGTTCACATTTAAGTTTGCCCGCCCATTAGCGTAAAGTGAGGTGATGTGGCACCATCTGGTACTACTATTTGGAGCTTTAAGGCGTCGTCGAGCAGGTCTTCAGTCTTCAGCGTTGTGTAATCAGGATTTAAGAACCAACCGGAACCTCTTACTAAATCTCTACCTTCATTCCCATAAGCTTATAACAAAAATTTCTCCCGTCAACACCGAGGCAAAGGGACTGTTCACGCAGCCAAGCCCAACCCGTCCCTGGACAAGCCAACCCACGTGACTCCGATTCCGCTCATGATGTCAGGACGCCTAAGATTGCGACATCCAGCGCGCACAACATCAAACATGATCCGGACGCGTCTCCCCCGCTCTCCCACGCCACCAATGCCGCTCAGATGGAAGGGCGGCTCCGGTGCTGTGCCGGCCACGAGGAAAGAGGGGCGCATGCTGATCGCTCAGGCCATCGGGCCCCGCCAGCGGCGCACGGGGAGCGCGATGCTGTGGTGAAATCGCGACATTATGCAGAGCTCCGCTCCATCCTGGACCCGCGCTGCCAATGGTAAATATAGCTGGCCACCTGCCGTTGAGCTGTCAGTTTCCTTCTGCTTTCTGTTCCAACGTCTCTCGCGTTGCATCACGAGTTTCCTATCAGTTCACCATAAAGTGAGCTGTTGTTCGTCTCAATTGTCACCGCTTCTTTCTGTCTTTTTTTTCTTTGACGTACCTTCTCTCTTGCTTGCCAGTACTGCAACGATGGCTGCCAACGGCGCCGCGGACGGAGGCTCTGCCCACCCCGCCACGGACCCCGCAGTCTACGAAGAGTACCGCTTCAAGTGGTCGCAATTACCTTCCAACCGCGACGAGTGGATTGCCCGCGCTGCTGAGGTTAAAGAGGTGTTGGCTCGGGATGTCGTTAAGCGTGATCGCGAGAGCAGGACCCCGCACGCCGAGGTCGCGCTGCTGAAGCATTCGGGCTTGCTGAAAGTTCTTGGCCCTCAGAAATACGGGGGCGGTGGCCAGCCGTGGGACGTTGGATATAGGGTTATCAGAGAGGTTGCTAAGGGTGATGGGTAAGCTTCCGGGTGTTCATGTCATGCAGTTTTAGGGCATTGGGCTGCATTTGCAACTGACACGGGGAAGTCTGCTCGCTGACTGCTTCCTCCATAGCTCTATTGGCATGCTGTTGGGCTACCACCTCCTCTGGTCCACCACCGCCAATGTCGTCGGCACAGCCGAGCAGGCCGAATCCCTGCAAGAATACATCATCAACAACAACCTGTTCCTGGGCGGAGCCGTGAATCCGCGCGACAACGACCTGAAGGTGACACCCGAGGGCGACAACCTCATCTGGAACGGCTTCAAGAACTTCAACACAGGCGGCGTGGTCTCAGATCTGACGGTGCTCGAGGGCGTCCTCGAAGGCACCACCGACCACATGTTCACCGTCGTCCGCACCCAGCAATCCGGCATCCAGTTCGCGCACAATTGGGACAACATCGGCCTCCGCCTGACCGAATCCGGCAGCGTCAAGATCGACAACGTCACAGTGCCATGGTCCGACGCACTGGGCTGGGATCCCCAGACGAAGAAACCCGATCCGCACGTCCTAGGCATCCCCTTCGCCTCCCTCCTCCTCCCAACGTACGTATACCCCTTTCCCTCCACCCGTCCCACCCTCCCCAACGCTAACACTCCACCCACCCCACACAGCATCCAACTCGTCTTCAGCAACTTCTACCTCGGCATCGCCCAAGGCGCCCTCGACTACGCCGCCTCCTACACCCGCACCCACACCCGCGCCTGGCCCTTCGGCGGCGACAACAAAGACACCCCCCTCGACGAATTCTACATCCTCGAGCGCTACGGCAACTTCCACGCACACCTCTCCGCCGCCGACGCTTTGGCCGACCGCGCCGGCCTCGCCGCCACACAGCTCTACTCCACCTACAACCACCACGGCGACAACAGGGCGGCGCTGAGCGCGCGGCAGAGAGGCGTGTTCGCGGAGTTGGTGGCGAGCGTCAAGGTCGTGGCGACGGATACGGGTCTGAGGGTTACGAGCGGGGTTTTTGAGGTTACGGGGAGTAAGGCGACGGGGGCGCGGGTGGGGTTGGATCGGTTTTGGAGGGATGTGAGGACGCATACGTTGCATGATCCGGTGGCGTATAAGAATCGGGAGTTGGGGAGGTGGGTGTTGTTGGATGAGGTTCCGGAGGTGACGTGGTATACTTGAGGGGGTTCAGTTCGTTCTGGAAGGTGTTGTGGGTTTTGGGGGGGTGGCTTCTGTGAGTCTTGCTGGACTTGTGATTTGAATGTGTTTTGTTTTTGGTCAGCTCTGTGAGTAACAGATAAATGCCTCGATTCGACGTGCCTCTGAAGGACTGTCCCCATCCAAGTTGACCTGGTGCAGCAGACTGTGAACCGATTCTGGATCCACCCGGCTTTTTTCCCCATATCGGATGCTACTCGGGTACACTAATTCTGCAACCCGAGGATGCAGCCCTTCCTCTTTAAACTGCCGGATCAGCTTTTCCACCCCTCATCGCGAAAATATCTAGAACAGGTTCTCGATCGACCTTCCCGATTTGGCCGAGTGTCAAAGTTTGTTGTGTCTGAGATCCCCCGTTCCCTTCCGAATACACAAGTAGGATTCCCGACCTCGTGTTAGGCTGGGACCGGTACGATCAGGTTCCGCCCTTTCCCCCAGTGTCGTGTGAACCCCGCACGAGACTCAAAAACCTTAACCTCTCCTCTAGAGAACAGAGCATCCTTATCAATACCGGCACTCTGCGGGTATGCTTGCATTGGAGGGTTTGTGTCCCAAGAAGACGGCTCAAGAACGATAGTTACGCTGTATCGAAGTGTGGAGAATGTCTTGATGCCCGAAGGACTGTTTTGTCGGTGCTGGACGAACAAAACGTACGTAGGTTAGCTCAAAGTCTATCACTCATGACCAGCAGGGACCGAACGGCGGTGCTTGGCTTGGCTTGGGTACCCACGGGCTTGGCGGATCTGTCCAAGTTCTAAAAAGACGATGATAGACTCGCCTTACCCGTCTCAAAACTGAATCGCCCGTCCAGATAGAAGGACGGAAATCGTCGTCCATCGGGCCCCGAGACAAATGGCTCGGGGAACAACATTTTCCAAGTTTTCGTTCCTCCTTCCTGCTTTTCGGCAATGACGAGTTCCTGACGAGAGCGTAGCGCGTTGTGGCTGCCATGACCTCTCCACAGCGCCTTTCCGAGATCCTCTCGCGCGTGTCCTCCGTGCTGGGAATGGTGGGAGCGCTGTTCGTCATCGCGAGTTATCTGCTTTTCCGTCAACTCCAGAAGCCGATGAACCGCGTGCTCTACTGCGCGTCCATCAGCAATTTCTTCCTCGATCTTTTCTATTTTATCGGCGTTTGGCCGATTCCAGCGCATGGTGGAAGCATGGCGTTCTGTCGCTTCCAAGGATTTTTCATGCATGTGTATGAAAACATTCTAGGCCGCTCAAATTTCAGAGCGCGTAGCTGACAATGATATCAGATTCCCGTGGATGTCGACGCTGTGGACGTTCTGCATGTCTATCAACGTCTGGCTTGTGTTTATGTGGTATCAACAACGTGCGAATCTGCTCGTATCTATACATGCTGACTTTTCCACACAGCAAGTATAGCTCTGCTGCTCTCGAGCGCCTGGAGCCTTGGTACTGGGCTTTGAACTTCGGCCTCCCATTCATTACTGCCTTGGTCTTTCTCATACTGGATCTGGCGCCGACCCGTTCGGGAATACTTGGAGATGCGCAAGTAGGCCTTTTCTCGCAATCTACCGTGTTATCATGTCGCTGCTGATACCACCAATTGCTAGCTCTGGTGTTGGATTACCGATAAATATGACTGGATGCGTCTTGCTTTTAGTTATGCTCCTTCTTGGTAAGCCGCGTCTTTCAAAGTCTTGCCCTGGAAAGTGAGACCCTGGCTCATCATAGCAATTCTGGTGGGAAGGTTTATCATCTTGGTGATGTTCCTGATATACATCATAATAGCCGTGAAAATGATCCGACAGAATCTACAGCTCCAACGCGGAAGTAGAGAAATTAATGCTCCGCTCACGGTGCTTGAGATCGGAAATCCGTTTGCACCGGCCGAGCAGGTCATCTGCGTCACAGAAATCTCAGTAACAACAACAGTCGTCGAACGTGCCGACCCTGGTTCAGAATCGACCATCCAAGAGCGCGGAGACCACGCGGCTCAGAACCAGGATCGAGATGAGGCAGATCATACAGATCAGCCGGTGGATCTTGAAAGGATTGAGCCGATCACGAGGGCGCCGGAGGCCTCCAGGGAAGAGATCGAGATGCCGCCCAAGATACATTCTCAATCTGGTAGTGGACTAGATAAGAAGACCGATTCTCTGGAAGAGGTAGAACAGCAGGCGCAGCATCAACAACCAGTCATGCAAAATGCGGAGCCCAGCGAGAAAGATGGCCTGCCGGCTGTTGTGAGCGAGGTTCATGATAATGGACCTGAAAGTGGAATCAGCCAGCCTGGAAGGTTCCGAATTCCTCTTTTCCGTCGGAACAACATTAGCAGAGCGCCGCGAGACCCGAGAGCTTTGCATGCAAAGAAGTCGGCCAGAGCATATGCCAAGGTTTCAATCCTAATGTCTGTTGCGGTGCTCATCTTGTGGGTCAGTAGTACCAGTCCGCAACGGTAAATCCTCTCGCTGACCCAAACGCGACAACAGATCCCGCCCAGCATCATCCGCCTGTCCGTATTCGCGCACGCTAAGCCGAACGAGACCATTAGCATCATTACGGCGGCCTTCGCACCAATGCAAGGGCTTTTCGACTGCATGATTTTCGTTGCAATGTCCTGGTCGCAATACATCAAGCTGGCTCGAAAGCTTCCACGGTCGATGCGGGAGACGCGTAGACGCTGGCGGCATCGGAGAACAGGGACTGGAGACGATGAGGAGGAATCGGAAGAGTACATCGATGTCGACGTTGAGGAGTGGCATGATTTTTAGTTTCAAGCAATGCAGATGGCCGGCAGTGAGATCAAAAAAAGAACAGCAATGTTTGACGTCTGATGAGGTGGCAGCGAGTAAGATGTCAATACGCGCTGATTATTCAGGCTGGGGTGGCGCAGCTGAGCGCCCAAGACAACATCAAGAGACCCGCATGGCACGCCGTGTTTAGTATACGCCGCCCTGACGACCGGGCCGTCAATTCCTGCGTGTTGCCCGTTGCTTGGACGCCACGTTTCTCAGCTCGTGGGCGGGAAAAAGCCACCACCCTCGCGGTCATTACCGCCAGTCCCGACGGAACGGCTCGTCTGGCTCTAATAGCGGACAAAACCCCCGAGAGGCACAGCACCGCGTCTGCTCCACACGCGTCGAGGGCTTCGGCTAGCAGCCTATGATTCAGCTCCCGCATGGCCCTGCGACTGCTGGAAGAGGAAGATTCCACGCACAGCTCCACCATGGCGAAGGCACCTTCCCCTGCCGCATTCATGGATACCTACGTAAAAGCCGCTGCCGCCGCACGCCTCCCGTCTGATACCTATGCTCGTCCCCGCCGTTGCCATCTCCTCACCGCCTTTGAATACGCGCACAATGGCCGGCGAGCTCAAAGTCGATCGCAACGCTGCCGACAGCGGCGTCGAAGACAACGACCTTGCCAGCCAGACCACCAGCATGCAGTCCAGCATTTTTAAATACAGATTCGAAAACGGTCGCCGCTACCACGCCTGCAAGGACGGCGAGCACTGGGGCCCAAGCGACGAAAAAGCCCAACACTACCTCGACCTCGCCCACAACCTCTAGCTCAAATCCCTCGACAGCACCCTCAACCTCGCCTCGCTCCCCAAAAAACTCGGAAAAGTCCCTGTGGTCGAGGTTGCATTTGCTAGAGGGGGCGGAGAATTGGACGCTTGCGATGCTGACGAGGGTGTTGGGGTACACGTATGATGAGGCGCAGGTGTATATCGCGAAGATCAGGGGTGAGATTAAGGACTCGAAGATTCACGCTTATCACGACATGTATGTCTGCTATGGATGGAAGCCAGGAACGGCGGGATAGTGATGGTTGGTGGAAACGAGGCTTCCCTCTTCCAGAACACATGCTGTGTTCCGAAGTTAGCAAGAGACCAGAAATGAGGAAAGCTCTCATCCTTATAGCTGATCATTATCGTTCAGCTTCACAATTTCACTGTGAAGATTTGGGTTCTGATGTGGTGTGCATTAATCCAATCAGGAGATGGCGGGGTTGACACGTTAAGAAGCCGTCAGCTGGAAACGGCCGGGTGTACGATTTCCGTGCGGCAGGAGAAAGGAGGTCGCCTCAGCCTCAGACACTAGTTGTGAAAGAGTATGGACATTCCACAAGATTTTCTACACTGTAGCAACACTTCATCGGAGAGCGCACTGCCACAAGCCGACAGCTTACATGTAGAGCATGTCAGTTGTGCCTTACCATCTGGATTCAGCCCGCGAAGCTGTAGTAGACATAATGAAAGAGCTTCAGATTACGCGTTGGAGATGAGGACATTTGTGGATTGAATTGCTCCACATGTCTCCGAACACTAATTCTCAAATTCGAACACTGGGTTCTGACGACTTGGAGAAATTCTCTTCTCCACCGCTGCGAGCCTCAAATCTTCAGAGAATCAAAAGCCTTGACCGCATTCTCGGCCGTCACGTGGGCGCTCGCCGGATTGGCGCCCGTCACAATCCTCCCATCAACGACGGAAAACGCAACCCACGGTCCAGGCGGAGAGACGTACTGCGCGCCGCAGATAGACACGCCGGCCTCGATCGTAGGCCGATCCCAGCTCTTGATGACATCGAGGATGCCCTCCTCCTCCTCGCCCCGGTTGGTGAAGCCCGTTACGCGTACTCCGTTGATCATGTACTGCTTGGTGTCCGGGTCGCGAATGCCGAGGAAGATGGCGCCTCCGTGGCACACAGCTGACATGATGCCCTTGTTACGGTAGTAGATGTTGGTGGCGAGGGATTGGAGGCCTGTGGCGGTAGGGTAGTCGATGAGAGAGGCGTGGCCGGCCGAGGCAAAGAAGAGGCCGTACTGTGGGAACCTGATTAGCCTCGTGTGCAGGAAAAGCGCACCTTTGGATGAACTGTATCTGCGGCGGATTGCGCTTCTGCGCTCTGAAAAGAACAGCATCAAGACAATTTTATGCATAAAGCAAACCCAAAAAGGAGGTGCGAAGTAGAGAGAAAAACTCACATCCTCCCACTTGATATCACTCGGCTTGAGGAGCTTGTCGAGCTTGCTGCGGAATTCGGATGAATGGTCCTCCCATATTTTACGATCGTCCTCCGGCAGCCAATCCGGTTGCTGGCTCAGCCAGTCCGGCTGATACGTGCCAGTTTCGGAGACGAGATCGACTTCGAAACCCGCGGCACGGAAGACCTTGAACGGGTGCAGCGCCTCCGTAACGAAAAGCCCTAATGGCTGTTAGTTATATCCATCTTTGTATCGTTAAGCCGCAGAGGTTTGTCCGGCACAGCACGTTGTCTTAACGCGATTGTGTGACATTATTACAGCTGAGAACCCCGTAGCAAGGACAACGGTGAGAAAGGGAAACAAAAAAGCATATACCGGTTTCCTGTCCGTCCGGATATAGCGGCGCGTGAGCAGAGGTGATAGCAATGAGAGCCTTTCGTGGAGGTGCCATTGTACACTGATCTGAAGAGATGTTGGGTCTGAGAGTAAGTACGTGCACCCTTGTAACAACTTGTGAAATTAAATAGTGCGGACAAAACCTACCATATAAAGCATGGCTAGTGACGTTGCTGATCATTTCCTGTACAGTCTGTTACGAATGCGTCTGACAAACGTTCTCGGCCGACAGACGATCATGTCGAGTGGTAACCAGAGTATACCGCCTCCTCCTTGCCCGCAATAATACCATGCCGAAGTGAGCTGAAATACACAAATTAGGAGATAAGAGAGAAGCCGAATACGAGTGCGTAAAGTTGTTTTACAAATAGTCACCGAACTCAATTGGAGACACTTACCAACTTTCTGCTCAAACAAGAACAATTATCCGCTTCTCAATTGCGGCCATAGCCCTAGGCCCGACGCCAAATACGATGCGATGTAGCACTGCCACCCGGGAATAAGAGGTCAGGTACGTGCGCCAGTGTGGTTTTCCGGCAATCCCCTCTCTGCATTGCCGGATGAAAGCTCTCCTCTGAGCAGAACCTGTGCCAATCCTCACTAGAGCTGCATCAGTGGTGCAGTCGGGTAGAATGTTACGAGCTTCCTGATCAATCAAATCACGTGATACATTAAAGGCCGAAACCCCTCGCTTTCTCGTCATTAATTAGCAATGAAAAGCTAAATAGAAACTCAATCCCTTTCTTCTCTCCTTTTTGCGTGATTTTCCCACTTCCAGCGACCGCCAAGGAGTTCCACAGTGCGGTTATAATTTTCGCCGAAGCTCCTGCAGTAGTTCATGAGAACGTAAGTATTAAACGAACTTAATACACAGTGTTCACAGCGGAGGCGGTTCGTAAATCGATTTGGCTATATAGGCCAAACAAAGTCCCTGCTCATAGTGCCGCAGCCGTCTAATGGGAAAATCTCACCCTCATACCTATAACGCTCCCAATCAACACCCAAGACCCTTTCCAGCTCTGGCGGCAATCTCCTAAAGGTCTTCACCGCCTCCACCTGCTTCAGACGGCAATGCTTCAGCTTCAACCAGGGCAACCTTCCCCACACCATTACCCCAACCGTCGACCACTGACCCTGTGTCAACGTTACCCGATCAAACTCCAAATAGGCAATCTTCCTACACCTCTCGAACAATCCCAACAGCTCCTCCTCGCGCACGTCAAACGACCCCAAATACAACTGCCTCAACTCCGGCCAATCCACCTCTTTCCCCAAATACGCCGACAACGGCACACCCAAGACCCACCCGGCCGTTTCCCCCCGCCGCCGCTGGTCCATAGCGAGATTAATCTTCAACCGCCTCAACCGCCCCGCCGATCCAACCAACCGCCCCAACGCCCCCGTCCCAAGAACCCCGCGCCACCTCTCCGTCAAACTCCCTTCCCCCTCCCCCTCCTCCTCATCCTCCCACGTCCCAAGCGTCAACTTCAAATCCCGCAACTTCTCGAACGCGGCACGAAACTCCTCCTCCTCCTCCTCCTCCTCCTCCTCCCCACCCCTCCCCAAACTCTCCAACCACCTCACATGCACCTCAATCTCCGCAGCGCGCACATTACTGCCCGCTGCACCCAACCCCTTGAATAAGTTCCGCAGCGGCCTCCATCCCCGCCCCAGCTCTCCGTCCACCCACGCATCCGGCGCCACAACATCCCCCAACCCGCCCCATTCCTCCTCCCCCGGACGGAAAACAAACGCCACCTTCACCAACCCAGGCAGCAGCGGCAGAACGCGCGCCAGCGCCGCAGCGTCCAGGGCATTTGCGCGGATGTCCTCTTGCTCGGCGAAGAGGCGTTTGTAAGCGGCGAAGTGGGCGCCGATGTGGGCGTCCTGGCAGTCTTGGGAGTGGTCGTCGTCGTCGTCGTCGTCGTACCCGTCGCCGATGAGCTGGCAGGTGGTGCAGGTGGGGCAGCGGTCGATGTGGGCGGAGTGGAAGGCGGGGTCGGAGCGGTCGTGCCAGGTGAGGCAGGCGGGGTCGTAGGAGCGGCCGGTGTAGATGAGGGTGCGGACGCCGGGGGCGAAGAGGGGGTGGGTGGAGATGCGGGTGAGGAGGGAGAGGTGGGCGTGGGTGGAGGCGAGGTGGAGGGTGCGGAAGAGGTAGGGGGAGGCGAGGGTGTTGAAGGTGCGGCAGGTGAGGCGGGCGGATTTTAGGGTGGTGGTGGTGGTGTTGGTGGGGTGGGCGAGGAAGGAGAAGATGCGTTGGGTGAGTTCGGCGGGGAGGGGGAAGGAGTTGAGCGTGCTGTGTTCCTCGGACTCTGTGCCGGGCTCTTGAGGCTTTGTGCCATGCTCTTGGGACGCCGCGCCGGCCGTGGCGGGCTCCTGCGGATCTCTCATGGCGAGTGAAGGTGAGGATGCCTCATTGGGAGGTGGGCGCCAGAACAGAAAGTTGAAAAGTCTAATCATGGAAGCCGTCGATGGAGCTTCCAGCGAAAAGAGTGGCGATAGCGGGCAAGAGTCGTGGTGGTGGCTGGAGAAAACTAGACCGAAAACGGCATCGCGTACGGGCGGGTTGAAGGATTTAGGCTGCAGCCCCGGCGACATCCGCGGCCTCCCCGACTCTCCGTCATTCAAACATTCATCCACCAACAGGGACACCGTACTCTCCATCCGTGGCGCCTCTCTGGCCGTTCTCCTCGAAACCGTCTCTTGTCTCACCTCAGGACCCCGAGAACCTTGCCAAGAGACCTCTGTACGCGCTCTGGCCTTGACAAGCTGTTCTTTCGCCGCCATTCCGCCCAATTCGTCCCCCGTGGCGCCCACGCAGCATGCTCACGCAACGGCCCAGACTCGTGTACAGTGGACTTTCTCCAGCGCGGCTTCATGTGAGGGCCCAGCCAGGAGATATGCCGTCAGCCTGCACCCGGGCGCACCGCTAACCTATCGTGGCATGTTACCGAGCCCCAGCGGCATCTTGTCAAGCGTCGAATCGACCATTTGACCTCGCTACGGCTGGAAAAATAACCGCAACAAAGGATCCAGACGATTGTGAGAAGTCGAGTTTGAATGTCTGAAGCCTGGTCGCTTCCCTAATTCCCGTCTGCTGGAATCGATACGCTGCAAATGCCCGTGGCCGATCTGGTGCGCTTCATTTGCCGCTGAAACGTCGATTCCATGGTGGCCAGCACCGAGCTGGGGAAGAGGAAGGTCCCGGGTATCCTCAAAAAAAAGGAGGACAACAAGAGGTCGGAAGTGCTGAAAGAGCGGCGTCTCCGTGCAAAGGCCCCAGGCCCCACCCAATATTTTCCCCGTTGAGCAATTACGCCAGGCCCCACTACCGGTCATGGATCTGCAACAGTGCGCCCCGACGTAGGCGCAAACAGATGGACTCCTGGAAAAAGTCGAGTATCAGCACATCGAGGTCCCCCAGCGATGGCAGATTTGGAGTACGGTACTTTCTGTCGCCTTCTTACATCCAAAACTCAGCTCTGCTCAGCCCCGTTGGTGCGAGGAGAGTGTTGAGCCGGGTCTACGGAATCGTTGAAGATCTCGACTTTGCCGTGGCCGCGCAGGAAATTCGGCGAGACCATGATCAGACACAGCCGGATTTTCGGCCTTTCACCGCTCTCCATAAGGTCCGAAGTCGAGCCACCTGCTTCGGGGCTGAGACTAGGAAGAAGCATTAGATGCGGCACCTCCTGCCGCCCTAGCCGGAGTGCCTTGGGGTAAGTCCTCTTTCGAGGGTCGACCCAATAGATTACTGAGTGGAGAGTGTGGAACCCTTGGGTTGTCTTCGACGACGATCGAAGCGCGGTCCCTTGCAGTGAAGCAGGCATCGGAGGAGTCTGGTGCCCACACATGCCCGACCACGAGTGGACCTCCGAGACTGTTTGCAACAAGAGCGTGGTTTTCCCGGACTTGAAGAGACTTATCGCGGAGGACATGGTTATACGAGTCCTCCGACAACCTGGGATAACTTCCGCAGTGACACCGCCAGAGAGCTTGGTTGCTTTGGTTCGAGATGCCGGTCTCGAGGTCACTGTCTGGATAGCGGAGAGCCACTTCCGACAAGGAGCCAGGAATGTAAGATTTTGGTGAGACGTGGCACACGCAGTGGGTCTCTCTCGGATAATCCCTGGCGCGGCCCCCGGGTCCAGACGCTGCGGGATCAGGCAACATGTGCTGCGCCGCATTTCTGTCTTGTTCTTATTTCAACTCCTGCTGCTAACCTGTCTTCCCTGACATCTGACCGAGGGGCCTAGTATACGCCGCACGACTATGCTGCACCTGACAGATCTTAATGATGACGTAATTCACGATATTCTTTCCAATCTGACCCCCCCTGACTCGAGATCCTCGTTGTGCGCCTTGGCCTTGACTTGCCGCTTCCTCGCTGAGAGAACCACAAAATACATCTTTGAGAATGTGACACTGGACGTGTCCAAAGACAGGAAGGATAATGTGGGCTTCGATCGCTTCCTCCTCAAGCGCTCACTCAACTCTTCCTCCCCGGAACGGCGTCTGCAATTGGCCTCCCATGTGCGAACATTTGATATGGTCGCCGTCGACGCCAAGCCAACTTTGGCCCAGGACCTCGACGAAATCCTGAGTCTCTTCCCCAGCTTGCGCGCCCTTCGCATAGCCGGACGACTTAACTCCAACCCCCTCCCCTGGCATCCTGCATTCCTGGAACGGAACCCGCTAACCCAACTCCGCCACGCCATTTTCACCATCCAGAACCTCGAATGGACCGCCCCCGCCGTCGCAAAGCTCATATGCCTAGAGAGTCTGGAAACCCTCTGCATAACTCACATCCAGGAGCACCAGACAGCACCGGAAGATTGGCCCGACGTAACCCAGTCCTGCCGTACCCGTCCTCTGCAAACCCTGGACCTAGGTTGGGACACCGAAGTCCAGCACGATGACCTGCACCGCTTCCTAACCCTCGCCCACGGCGTACGCAAGCTCAAGACGCCCATCCCCTGGTCTTTCGGCGACCATGAAATCGTGGATCCGCACACGGGCGTTACGCATCGTCGCGACCCGTGTTCCCCGGCGAGGCTCGTACAGACGTTGGAGCCAGCGCGGGAGACGCTGGAGAACCTGAATCTTATTGGCGCGGCACGCTCTTTTCCTGGCGGTGATAGGAGCAGGTTGGATCTGACGGGGTTTCCGCGGCTGCGGGTGTTGAAGGTCGCGGCAGAGTTGATGTTTGGGGATCAGAGGAACACGGAGGGTGTTATCCATCATCTGCTTCCGCCGAGACTGGAGGAGTTTGGGGTACGTTTTTCTCTCTCTCTCTTCCCCCTTCATCGCGAAGCCACGCCCTATCACCACTCTTTCCCCCCTCTTTCCCCCTAGCTACCCTTCTTCAATCTTCCTTTCCTGTGCATATCTTTCTCTCGAACCCCGTCCCCCTTACTAACAACCCTCCCCCACAGATCTACTTCTCAACCTTCCACTCCGGCCTCGGCCACACCTACGAATGGCTCATCGCCCTCGCCAACGCCCACGCCCACGCCCCCACAAAACCTCCTCCTCTTTCCCCAACCCACCACCACCACCACCAGGCCGGCCACCTCCCCTTCCTCCGCCGCGTCGAAGTCGAAGTCCACACCGCCAACGCCGACCGCTGGGGCGGCTGGGACAGGCACTGCTCGCGGTGGCAGTGGAAGCGGCCCGCGGACGTGGTGGCCGCGTTCGAGGAGGCGGATGTGGAGCTTGTGCTGCATTTTTTTCGGCAGGGGTATTCGAAGAAGGCGGGGTTGGCGCCGTTGTATGGTTGGGGGTCGGGGAGGTTTGATTGGTGTTTTGGGCGTGGGGGGAGAGGGGGGGTGGGGGGGTGAGGTTGGTGTTGCGTCTGGCCGCAGAAGATGGCTTTGTGGCGGTGCTGAAGCTTGCGGGCGCTGTGGTTTGGCGGAGTGGCGCTGCCGGGGGATGTCGAGTTCTTGGGTTTGAGGAGATCTCTGTTGATACAAAATAAGATAAAGTTAGTTAATTGTTGAAGAGGAGATTCTGAGTGGACGGCAAATGGAAAATAGCAGGAGCTGTATACGCTTACTGAGATCCTTCCCGCCTCTATTACCCCATATGCACCCCACAAGATTGGCGCTCGTATTCGCTGTGTTTTACCTTTCTTTTGGCCCGTGACGTACGTAAATATACAAGTATGCGCGCCTAATATTGGGCGCGAGCGCGCATTTCAGACTTGCAGTAGGTCATGACGTAGAGCCGTTTCAGCCTTCTTTCCCTTTTTGTACTTACGAATAGAAAAGGCCGCCTTGCGCTCATTGCTATTCACTCCAGGACCGCGTTCTACATCCCACCTTGCTGTCCATGCAGGTCCAAGTGGACTATGCCAGATCCAAGTGGAGTACGTCACCGCGCTGAAGGATGATCACTCAAGCCGAGGGAGAGGTAGAAATTCGCTGTCCCTGTCTTAAACTGACGCCGTTCATGGCGCAAATTCAGCATCCACTGTAGGGGACAGTGTTTTACCGATAGTTGAAAGCAACAAGACATTACATTTTCATGTTACTCTTTGCTACCATTCTTCATGTCTCCTGCGCTGGTGGTGCCGTATCTCACATCGTTCTCTGTTACGATGTCTGTGACACACGCATGGACGTCATCTGAGGCTAATGATAGGAACGGCTAGACCCAGAAACATCAAGACAAGCAAGGAAAGAGGGCTTTGCAAGACAAAAGTTCGCCAGAACGCTTAAAATTGACTGGCAATCAGAAAAGACGCAGATCTGATAGACAAGATGGAGGAGAATCCGCCTTTGAAGATGACGACAGCTACAACATAAGACGCAGAAAGCCTTCCAAGGCATTGAAAGCGCTCTGGAGCCTTTGATTTCTGGCTCGGGCTCTGGAGACGTCTTCGAATGCCCTTGCCGCGTTCTGGAGCCCCTTTTCCATCGCGGTCCTGGCTCCGGCGAGCTCTTCCATTCCCTGGCGGATCTGGTGCTGACCGCGTTCGAGCACCGCGTCTACTGCGCTTGCGCGCTTCTCGTTCAGGAACATTATCTGTGGCGCGAGCCTTGTGGCCGCGTCGGATCCCGGGTCGTCTGCGCCTTCGCTGAATGATACGGGCTTTCCCGTAAATCCGAGTAGCGCCTCGGTTTCGGTTATCTCTAACGTCTTTTCGGAACGCGTAGGGTAACGGGAGCTTCAGAAGCGTTGACCACTGCTTGTCCGTGTGGTAGTCGGGTGGCAATGCTGTGACTGTCTTCTCTGGAACCTTTGCGGTCCGCTGTGTGGTCGGACCAGAGCGGCGTTGCGCAGGTTTGCCTGCCCGTTTTTCAAGATATGTCCGACGATAAAGCCTAAGTGCACTGCATGTGTTTTCCTTGGATTCGGGACTATAGACAGACTGAAGTAAGTGAAACTTCCGTACCGAGTTATCATCGTCTAATTCTTGAACTTCCAAGGAACACCTCTACCGCAACGGCTGAAAATTATACGAACTCGATGCCTAAGTTGTTTTAGAGATTTTTCAGATGTTACTACACTTAAGGTGCATACAGCCGCTACTAAGAGATGCCAAGCGCGTAACAAGCTTCTAGAAGAACCTATTATCGTCGTCCTTATCCTTCTCCTCTTTCTCCTTCTTCTCCTTCTTCTCCTTCTTCTCCTTCTTCTCCTTCTTCTCCTTCTTCTCCTTCTTCTCCTTCTTCTCCTTCTTCTCCTTCTTCTCCTTCTTCTCCTTCTTCTCCTTCTTCTCCTTCT